>CABFWB010003192.1:3714-36055 GCA_902151455.1 Timema bartmani | reverse complement strand
TTTTTTTTTTTTTTTTTACAATTAGTTAGGCCTTAACCGAGTTTTAGAAGATGAAATGAGATTTTTTTTTAAACTTCACACATACCTAGAAGGTTTTTAAGTCCATGATGTCAAACTCATATATTCTTTTTGTTATAGATTTATTGATAGTAACATTTTTAAAAGCTATTATTCTCATGCATTGCAACAGCGGTTTTCAACCTGTGGTACAAGTAAAGAGTAGGGGAGGCAAGACTTTAAAACATTAATAATAATTATTAATCATCAATAATATTTTTGCCCATACCGTTTTATTTACATTTAAAAAAATACAATGTAAGTATATCTTACTTTGTCATTAAGCATGATTAGGTTACATTATTTTTCACAATACAATTCAGTCTTTAAAGCATTATCTACCCCCCAGATAGTGTTTGTAATTTCATGTATTGGTGGTACTACAGATAATTATAACATGAGAAGTCTTACATTAGGAGAAAAAAAAAAAGTTGAAAAAAATACTGCATTACAATATAGTGTATTGAAAATCAACACACAAGGTGTCAGTCAATGTAATTACGGTAATGGCCGTATGGAGGTGACCACAATTCAATTTAAATTAGTTGAGAATGAAACTGGGACCTTTGCCTTAGCGCACCAATGCTCTTATCACTGAGCTACCTGTCCAATGCTCAGGGTTATTCTTCACTCATATTTTAAGGCAGAGCCTGTGATGGACTTGTGGAAATTGCCAGCTACATAGAGCTATCCGATAGCAGCCATCTTTAACTCGGCCATCACAGAGACTGTCTTGAAACTATGGGTGAAGAATGACCCTGAGCACAGGATAAATGCTGGGTAGCTCGGTGGTAGAGTATTGGCGTGCTAAGCCAAGGGTCCTGGGTTCGGTTCCTGTGCCGAGTTGTCATTTTTCAACTAATTTAAATTGATATATTGTAAGACTAGCCTAGAATAAATGGCAGTAGGCCTAACATGAGCTATGTATTTTTCTTATATAGAACTAAGTGTTTTAAAATATACTTTACTAATTATTTTGTAACACAAAACATTTTATTCTTGAGACAAAGACCTACATCAATAATTTTCAGTAGCCTTTAATTTATCACGTGAATGGCATATTATTGAGTTTATAAAAGGTGAAGGTATGTGCTCAAAAGAAATCAATGGAGTATGAAAAATGGCGGTCTAATTTTACTGCATTTAATAACAATCTTGGCATGGATAAGGTTAATTAAACAAAAGTGCACCTACATTTGTCTTAGTATTCAGGAAAACCACTGACTTATTAAATATGTAAAGTAAACCGTTTGAAACAGATGTAATGACCCTTTTCATTTATTTGAAAGTCATTGATGAAGTTTACTTTTTTTCTTTAAAAAGACTGGTATGTAAACTTCCTTTTATGCTTCATCTATGGATGACTAGCCACAATGGAAGGATTTTATTTTCAGTACAAGATTCTAAATTCAAGTTATGTCTTTATTATTTATATCATTTTAAATTATATTGTGTTTTAAGACCATAAGGTATTTTCAAAAGTAAATTCAAATATATTACGTATTACACTAGTCTTCGTTTAAAGTTTCTTCCGTTCCATGTTTAAAATTGCGGTGATGAGTTGGCCAGGTTTTGGTCCAAACAGATTTTAGACAACCAATAAGAAGCTAGCTCTCATAACATCAGACTTTCAAAAGCTCTCTTATTGGTTGGTTTAGCACCAAAGAGAAGGGGTCCCAGAGGTAAGGGGTAGTTAAGATATTAGGGGCTGCAAAAGCTTCTACATGGCTCTCTCTGCGTTGGTTTGCCAAACGAGCGGGAACTAAGTCATTGTAATATTGAATTTATAACTATAAAAAGTGTGGATTGATTGGATAAATAGTGCACACATGTTGAAATCAACTAGTTTCGGAAGTTATTAAACGAAATTCCTAAAAAAAACTATAGTGGGTGAGGTGCATTGTCGTTATTATCACCCTGCCGTGCGTTAGCAACCACGCAGCACGAAACTTGACACAAGATGGAGGAGTATTGTCATAATTGGCTCCCTAACTACGGAACATGTTGGACGTATCACTATAATTGACACCCCATCGTGGGGCCAGTAGCGCGAGAATGTTTCAGTATCGTTGTACAAACTTTCCCATCACTAGTGATCAGGCACAATCTGAAACTGTCTTCGACTGCGAGTGAATTGGTGCAACTTACAAACTATCAAATATGAAAATAGATTTGATTTCTGAATAAAACTTTTTTTATATATTGCCAATAATGGGCCTAAAACCTTAAATAAATTATGTATTGGTATTCTATTTATAAAACTTTGTACATTAATGTATTGTGTTTTTACACCGTTTTCATCTAAGCCATTCTTTTGGTGGTGAAAATTAGGATAACAATGAAATGTTATAATGTATTTCTACACAAATTTCACATCTTTGAATGAATGTTGCATGCTCTTTGAAAAATCCCTTTTTCATTCAAATTGGCTTAAAATCGTTTTCATCTTGCTGTTGTAAAGGCCACTAATTCATTTATTGAATACAAATATATAATCTAATCTCTTTAAAGATCCTTATACCAAAAATATCTAAAGGATTGTCGGGGCAGGGAGAGGGGGTGGTCATGCGGTTTCAAGATCAGGGTTCAATCCCGGTTGGCTGCACTAAAGTTTATTCTTTCCTAAATAGTTTTTCCACTCTGTCCAAGTGTGGATACAATTCCTCTAAATTCAACCTTTCTCATCACTAACACAGGGTAATTAATACATACCTGTACAGGTAGTAAGACGTGCTTAACCGCCTTGGTGGTATAGTTAACGCACTAGTTTTGTGTTGAGCTAGACTGCTGAGGACGGGGATATCGAGATTTGAATCTCGGTTGGGGGAATTGGGGATGGTTTTTACTAAATGGTTTTCCACTCTCCCTTCAGACAAATGTGGTTTCACTTCCTCTAAATTCAACCTTCTCAATTCCTAATTCATTAGCGTAATTCGTATTCAAGCGTACCCGAACGGGTAGTAAGACATGATGCTAAAAAAATACACAGAGTTGAAAACTGTTGTAAGACTATTTGAATGTAGCCAGAGACGTTTCGAAGATGTGGAAATGGGAGGACAGTAAGTATAACACCCTTTTATTTAGTGATAAGATAATACATTCAACCCATGTAAGCCCAAATAAAATATTTTATATACTTTTTTGTTTATTACCTAAAGACAAAATTGCCTGTATCTCAGTGTGATTTGGTTTGCGGACCCTTATTAACTAGGACTTTTTTTTTTTTACTCATTTTAATGAGGACTACATGACACCGAAGTTCTGAACCCTTTTTTTTAAACACCCTACATATAGGACCTATTATATTTTTAAAAACATTTAAGTCGTTATGATTTATAGTTAAATTTAAGAAAGTTTAGATAATTCTTTACACGGAAATAATGTAAAGTGAGTGATAGTGAAGGAAGCCAAATTGAAAGGGTGGTAATTGGGTTAGACCTTGATAAAAAACAGTTTTCTCTCCATTTCCTACTTTCATCTTGGATCACTTTTACAATCGCGCATTATTTTAAATTTTCAGAAAATATTTATTTTTCATGTAAAAGATATTGCAGCTACACAGATAGAAAAGTACCAGCCATAACTTTACCACATTTATATTGCAAGTTGTTCCAGGAATTTTCGTACAGGCCACAGGCTTGCGACATACCGGCTTGGTAACAGGATAATTCAGAAATTTAAGTTTTGTCAGTGGACAGGCTATAAAATCAAAATTACTAAACACATTCAAGCTGTCAACTGATTTTGCTATTAACTAAAATTAAGTTAACACACACACAAAAGAAATAATTGGAAATTTAAACACTCAAATTAAAACATTATGAATAATTATCATATATTGAACCTAAAATGTCATCAATAATATCAATTTTTTTCATTTAAATACTTTCCTTATAAATGTCATTGTATTCCTATTATTTATAACTATTACATTCCTTATTACAATTCATTATGTTTTTCAAAAATGATTATATTAAGTTGAGGATCATGTTTCTTTTAAATTCTCCCGACATAACGGCATCGTCGTGTTCACCGTTCAAAACTTGAGCCTGGTTCGATGGTTCTACTAGGGGCGTGGTATCGATTATGTCACAATTAATATAGCAGAAGTTGTGCAAGACACAACATGCCATTATTATTTCTGTTGCTTTCGTTATGTCGGACACATACACGTAAGAGAGTCTTCTCCATCGACTTTTCAACAGGCCGAAACAGTTTTCAATACATGCACGAGTTTGGGCGAGTTTGGTATTAAAACGTCTTTTCCGAACTGTAAGGTTTCCAGAATCTCTATATGGTGTGACCAACCAGTTTCTACAGGTATAAGCAGAGCCACCAACCAGGTGGAACTCGTAAAACAAAGTCTTTGGGCCTGCACTGCAAATATTGTTATATAAATTAGAGTCACTAAGAATCCGAGCGTCGTGTGCTCGTTCTGGGTACTTTACACAAACATTAGTGAATACTTTTTCTGAAGTGCACACAGCTTGCAAAATTATTGAATTTCCAAATTGTCTCTCCGTGTAGCTTTCTTGTTGCGTTTTTGGCGTTTTCACAGGTATGCGAGATTCATCAATGGCTCCAATCACACCTAAAAAAAAAGAAGTAAAAATAAATTTTGTATGTTATAGTTTAATAGAAATAAGAATCTCAAGATAAATTATTTGACCTATTTTTCACCTACTAGTACTTGTTTAGTTAATGAAACAACGAAGGAAGCATTTTAGAGGTAATCTACCCATATTTGCATGGAAGGAGAGTAAGAAACCATTTAGGAAAACCACCCTCAGTAGACCCGACCGGGGTTCGAGCCTCAATCTCTCCGTCATCAGTAGGCCAGTCTGACAAGAGAGTAACATCTTAGGGCAGGGGTCGGCAAAAGGTTGATCGCGATCGACCGGCCGATCTCGCAGCAATTTCCAGTCGATCCTGTGAGAAAACTATATAGTCATGAAAAGGTAAGCTTACCTTGCATTATTCCATTATGGTACAGCTTATAAGATAGGGCCATAGTGTAATCTGTCAAGGTAAGACTGCTATTTCTCAGGGTAAAAGGAGTGTACATTTTATGTTTTACTATCAAGGCAGGGACGTAAATATTGGAGGAAGCATTGAATTTAAGGCATAAATACAAGATGTATAGAAAAAACTAAATTAAAAGTAGAGCGGAGAAACGAATGGTGACTACAGGACCTTTGATAAATGTAAAAGTCGATCGAGGTTTCAAAAAGGTTATTTTGTATTGGTCACTATGTTGGAATAATTCATGATAAGGCTGTAAGCTTCTAATAAAACTTTGCTAATCAAATTGTGAACGAATGTACACATGACAAAAGATGGGTGTTAATTTAGTTTAATATAGAGATGTTGACATAAATGACCAATACAAAATTAAGGAAAATATTACAATTGAATTTAGATTAGGTCTGTGGTAAAATTATTAGGTAGGCCCATCACAAAGTTAAATAAGGCTGGTTACACCCCAACGAGTCCCAAGTCGAGCCCAATCTGACTCTAAGAGAAAAGTCCTTTCACACTGCTAAGTGTCATCGAGTCAACTAGTTTGATCAAAGGGCTCATGCAAGATGGATGCAGTCCTAGTAGTTTCTATAAATACACTTGTATGGAGGCGCCTGTGTGGACGTCCAGAAAGATGTCGCTTAATGTAAATTCAACCACTGAATGTGAAACGATGCACCTTTGGTAGTTTTTCAAATTTGTTTCCAAATAGCGGAAACTGCATTTTTATCCCGATGTTTGGGATGGGATGGGTTATAAATCGAAGGATTCTTTTGAACGAGAACAGTGAGGTATCAAGTGTCCATGATGTTAGCCTTGGAAAGCACGTGGAAATAATACACTTGACCCGGCTGGACTGACGAAATCTGTAATCTGCCGCATAATGGACTATGACTCGGCTAGACTAGGGGTGACTCAACTCGCCGCTGTGAAAGGTATTGGTCCTCCATCTTGCTATCGAATACAATATGTACTTGTCTCAATTGGTGAGTCGGAGTCAACCCAACTCGGGACTCGTTGTGAAACCAGCCTTAGGTGAGATACGTTATTTGTGTCGATTAAAGCTTGCTTATGCTGTGCTGAATGGCTTTAGGTCCGTTAGTAGTATGAGTTTAATCCGTAGATGTCTTGGTCCATACCGGCTATGAAATGATATTAATTAGTCAACCCTACCTTTTCCACGGGGATAGGAAAAACATGTATGTATATTAGTTATATCTGACTACATAACTGAACTATAATCAGGTTGACATATGAAGAATATTGTATAGGACCCCTACATGGTCAGACTGTCAATATAAATAAAGTAATAATAAATACTGACTGCTGATGGGATGACTTAAAATACTGATGTGATCTGAACTTTCTTATCACATTAACATCAGTCAAGTGCAAGTAAGACTGACCGTGTGCGTCCGCTTGTCGTTATTTCCTTCAGTCTCAGTAGCAAACATAGACTGTACACACCTTTTTCTTATCATCCATGTTGTTGCACTTTGTTAGTACTAGCCGAGACTGAATAAAAATAATTACTCGAAGAGTGACCGTGTACCCGCAAATACTGATGCAAACTGTCTGTCTGACTGATCATGTAGGGGCTTTATTAGAACATACGGAGATCAATTTAAGTACTAGCTCTAATTCAATGTTAATTACCTAACCTTGGTTTAGGACTAATTCATAAAATAACCTCACCTGGAAAACCCGCTTTCACCCGAAACTTTTCCTCAATATGTATACAATCTTCCCTGGATGGCCAAACGATGAAGCGTTCCGCTAATCGGTTTATAGCTTGAACTACACAGCCAATTGTATTTTTCACTGTTGACTTAGCTACATTAAACCGATCTGCTATTGACATCATTGATACTTCTTTCGCCAAGTACCACAGTGTAATCAAAACTTTTTTTGATACTTCGAGGGGTTCATTCCCACCGTAATAAAACTTGATTAAATTAATGTCAGACTCTAATAAACCTAGTAGGCAATTAAAAGTGTCTCTAGTCATTCGAAAATTACTATGAAAATCATCATCATTGTACAAATGAATCCACTGTTCACTGTGTAAAGTAGGTCGAAAATGGCCTTCACGAAGTTTCGTGGATAAAAGCAAGAGTGAATTTTTGTGTGTGTTAGATTTGATACATTGCTCAATTAACCATATGGATAAAACGTCTGTGTCATTACATTCTAATTCACTTATAGCCATTATATGTCGAATCAAATCTCGATCTATCGCCATTTTTGTTTACGAATGACAGCGTTATGAAGTGGCAGGGTTGACAAAATAGCGAATTTTTCGCTATATCTAGCGACTTTTACGGGTCTGAAAGGAGCTAGGACTAACTTTCATTTTTTAAATGTAGCGAATGGTGGGGGTTTAAAAGTTGGATGTTGTCACCCTGCGCATTGCTTGTTTTCCCCTAGAATAAACGATTTTGTGGTTGTGGAATTCTTCTGTCAGCTTGATATGTGGTATTAATTCTGTTGTACATTTACAAAAATGTGTGGAAAAAAGTAAATATTATGCTCGTGGCTTGGAGTTGTTAACGTTTTATACTAAAACTAGTCTACTTTGAGCTCAATTCTGTGGCTCTTAAAGAACAATGTCTGAATCTTGTAGGTTAAGTTATGATAATAAGATAATTCTAGCTCCCATGGTGAGGACTGGCACCCTTCCCATGCGACTTTTAGCTTTGGATTATGGAGCAGATATTGTTTACTGTGAAGAGCTAATTGACTGGAAGTTGCTGAGATCAACCAGAAAAGAAAATGGTATGAACAAGGCTATATTATTTGAATGGATTAGGTATAGGCGGTCGCCTTGGTCAGCGAGAGCGTATCATTCGGATTCAGGCCACACGTTTAAAGTAAAATTGTCTGTGTAGTTTTCTGGAACTATATTCTGTCTACGCCTATACTCACGTTTGCCCCTCACCTACAACTTACCATTGTCATGTCAATAAGAAAGTGGGGAAAGAAAACTATGAAACTTCTTATCTCAAGGAAATTCAAAAAGGAAATCTCGCTGCTATTTCTCAAATATCTTAAAATTTTCTTTTGTGAGCTTTTAATTAAATTAGTGTATTTGTTAGAGTAAGGATAAATCTGGAGCCTTTTTCATCTAAAGGCCCCATCACAGACTCCATATCCGTAAGTCTCTAGTCTCCGTGTTCCTGATCCATAAGAAATTCTACTCGCGATTACAGAGTCAATATCTATAATCACGTGACCGTTTCAACCAATGAGATAATAAGAGACTTTGTCCAATCAAAAAAATCAGAAATTAAATTATCTACAGCAAGGAGCGAGTGTCAGCAGTCAGCTGATCGTAATATAAGAATTAAAGAAACCAAAAACAACTTTGTTGAGAAAACTTCAAGTATATACTAAAATTTAGGTTGAGTCCAATCACAAGAAATATATTTATATCTTGATTTTAACTATAATACTTAAAATAAATAAGTGTTTGCAATAGCCTGAAAACACAAAACAGATTTTGGATGAAAACAAAACAAGCGCTTTTAATACTTTTAATAATAGGGGTGTTGAACCTACAAAAGCAAAGCCAATATTTATGAGAATTTGGTATTTCTCAGAAAACATCTTCCTAGAAGCCGCTCTTCTCTGGGTGTTTAGATTTTTAGAAAAATGTTTCTGAAATCGCACCACGTATAGCCATCTTTTCATTTTGTATATGTTTCCATAGCGACGGATCCTCTCATTCCCATTCGTACTTTTATTTCAATGCACACACACACACATTTATTCGGCTGTAATTGGTAGTCCATACAAAGTTAAAGTTGAGCAACTTCTACGGAGTAAGGACTTACGGATAAGGACTCTGTGGTCAGAGCAATCTGATATTGTGGCATCAATTTCTTACGGACAACGGACTACATAACTACGGATACGGAGTCTGTGTCGGGGCCTTAAGCCTAAGCTCATGGCTCCCCAAATACGTCTTAACGAGGGAAAACGAGCTAATGTCGTGTATTTTCACACTTTTTTTTTATTAAATAAAACTTAATCTATAGGGTCGCTAAGTGAAATTAGCCCTTTCAGAATCTCTCGACATTATTTTGGCGGGAACCATATTTTGAAGTAACGCATATATTGCATTAGAACTGAATGTATATGCGGCAATTTCTCGCTTATCGAGGCGGTCCCATTAAGATGGTTCCACCTCTTAACTGAACCCAAATGAGTCAATGACTTGGGTTGTGGAGTTGTATTAATTAAACCTCTGTATGATTTGAACTACATAGAAAGAATTAAAGCATATCGATTGAGACAATATACCAAGAGCTTAGGCTAGTTTGAATATAAAAAAGAACCCCCCCCCCATCTGATAATAATGTTTGTCACCACCTGTGTTCTACCAACAGACATTAAATTTGAATGTAAACTATAACACGGAAATAGTACAAAAGAATCTGGTTAATTCAAAAAATTGGATTTCGAACTAACCATGATTCCCCAAAATTAGGCTAGTTTATTTTAAATTTTTTTATCTCTCCAGAGGTCCTTGGCACTGTGGATTTCATCGACCAGACTGACGGGTCCGTGGTTTTCCGAACATGCCTGAGAGAGAAACCGAACGTGGTCCTCCAGATAGGTACAAGTTGTCCTGAAAGGGCACTTCAAGTAGCCAAGTTGGTGTAAGTTAGCGACTTCATATTTTTTTGTAGTAAAAAAAAGTTAACTTGATCCAACTTTGTTGGCTAGTTATATCGTTCGATTCACTCTAACTCTTAAGGTTTTTTTCTTTGATGATCATGTACGATTAATTTTACGAATGTTGGCTTACCTTCATGTTTTTAGTTTTAATTAACAGATTTCATTGCACTTACGGCAGCATACACCCCCGAGTCGCTGGTGCTTGTGATATCAATGATTGCTCTTACACATGTCCATCACAGACCAGGGCCCCGGGTTCGATTCCCGTGTTCAGGTGTCATTTTTTTTAAATTTACAAATTATAAGTTTTTATTAACTTTGAAATAAAAAAAAGTTTTCATTTTTTTCATTTATTAGAGATACTTAACTTACATTTTCTGAACTGATTGATTATGTCAACACATAACTTAGTTTCTAACTTAAATCTAGTACAGACACAACATCTATTCTTCGACCATTAATTCATCACTGTGGAAGAGGAAACCCCACATTTCAGCCCTTCCAGGAATCGAACCCCTAGCTTAGTAGACAGGCATGCTACTAACTAAATCAAAGTGTCAGACAATATAAAATAGATAAAGAAACCTATTTTGTATGCATAGATCTCACTGGGTAATTTTGTACCCTTCAAATACTCTACCCTTTTAAATTGTGTGACTTGCATGACTAAACAACTAACATAATTATATGTGGATTATTTAAAAAAAATTTTTTTTAGAGAAAACGATGTTGCTGCCATCGATGTAAATATGGGTTGCCCTAAAGAATTCTCCATAAAGGGGGGAATGGGCTCTGCCTTACTTTCCCAGCCGGAAAAAGCCCAGAACATCCTTACGACACTCGTCCGTGGCACCAAGGTTCCCGTCACCTGCAAGATACGCATACTCCCGCAACTGGCTGACACGCTGGCGTTGTGCCATGCCCTTGCAGGGACAGGGATATCCGCCATCGCTATCCACGGCCGCACGCGAGAGGAGCGGCCGCAACACGTCAATCACAACGACATCATCAAGGCTGTGGCCCAGTGTCTGGACATCCCTGTCATCGCAAAGTTAGTGCGACACTTAGATTATCTTTTACCCTCGTCTACTCAGCCATGTGTGTTGTGAGGTATGGAACCTGATATTATTTTGTAAATATCTATAAATAACTAAACCAAATGCAACCTTCTAAAAAACATTTAAAGTAGACCTGTTCTCTTATTTTGCACCTTAAGGAAGGAACAATTCCATTAATATAAATTGATAAAATAATTATGTAATCTTTTATCATTTTATAAAAGTACTTAAAAATATACAATACTATTTTATTAGAGATATCATCTTGTTTTATTTTGATCACTGCGTCTCACTAACAGTTCAGGAGGTGACCTGGTGGTTTAGAGGTAAGGTGTCAGACTTCTGTGCTGGGGTCCGGGGTTCAATCCTCGGTCCCGACACAGATTTATCTGATTGTCAAACCCTTCCTTCACCTCTGACAAGACGTGTATTAATCACAACTTGTGAATGTGTGTAATGCCAGACCTCCACCGTGGTTCGGATCCCACGTTAAACTGTAGGTCCTCCATTTCATTTCACAATCACCCTACCATTACACATTAGCGTGAGTGCGTATAACCCGAACGGGTAGTAAGACGCGGTGCTAATAATAATAACAATTCAGGTTTTACGCGTATGTTCTAATTATGCTAATGTGTTAGGAATAAGAACCCCCTTCAGTGGCCAAATGGTCTATGGTGTTAGACCGTCCTGCTGATGGTGAAAAGATCAGGGTTCGAATTCTGGTCAGTTCTACTGAGGATGGTTTATCCTAAAATGGTTTCCCACGCTCCTTCCATGCATGTGTGGGTAGATTACCTCTTAAGATGTTTCCTTCCTCATTATAGTAATTATCATACATGCGTATAGCCCCAAGAGGCAGTAAGATGCTTTGGCGAAAGAAATAGAAGTTTTAATCTTTAGGAAATGTACCCACATTTGTATAAAGCAGTTAAAAACTATATAGGAAAAACACCCAAGCGGTATTCAACCCTTGATCTCCGTCGTCAGCAGTCCAGTCCATTAGGAGAGTGACGTTTTAGAACATGTGACCACCAAAGTGAGTAATTGAAATTTTAAATGTCAATTTCATTTTACAAGTTTTTGTTAAAATTTACTTAGACCATCTAGTTTCCTCCAATCCATTTACAAACTTTTTGCATTTCTTTCTTTAAAAGCTCAAAAAGTTAGGCTGATCAGCCTTTTATTTTACCTGCGTTTCAGTGGCGGTTCAAAGGAAATCGATAGGTATGAAGACATAGTCACGTTTAAGAAGGCGACTGGATGTTCGAGCGTGATGCTGGCCCGGGCGGCCCAGTGGAACTGCTCCGTGTTCCGACCGGACGGAAAGCTACCCCTGGACGAAGTGATTGTGTCCTACTTGCGCTACGCCATCGAGTACGACAACTCTGGCTCCAACACCAAATACTGCTTGCAGAACATGTTGCGGGAACTCCAGGAGACGCCGCGAGGCAAGAAGTTCCTCGAGACTCAGACCTTGGAGCAGATGTGGTCAGTTCACTTCTAGGTTTGTTTCCCAGGATAGCCAATTGCGTTAATTTCATTCCTTGGTCAGTGAAGGCTCCAATAATTATAATTGGGGAGCTAGTTTAAACTATTAGTATTAGGGACAAAGTACTAGTATATTTTTCAGAGACATCATCACCATCAACTGTTTCCAATCTGTGGCAGGGTCACTTTTGTAAAAAAATGCCTCCATTTTCCTCGTAACTCCCACCATTCTTCTCCTCTTCCTGTTATCTGCTTTGCCAATCTATTTCTTGGTCTCCCATTAATTATTTTCCTACAGTCTACATCTACTGTACATCAGTGTATTGTTTTTTTGTTTGTTTTTTTAGCACCGCGCCTTATTACCAAGTCGTTGGTTGCTTCTTTAAAAAATTAAATTATTCAAATGTTAAAATTTTAGATTAAAATTTCGTTTCATTGAATCCAAACATGGAATCTATTTGAATTTTAAATTTCAAATCCGATGCGAATATTTAAAATACCAAGCTACAGAATTTCAAATAGAAACGAATCCTAGCAAGATTCAGATTCTTATAAACAAAATTGAAACTTTGTACAGACTGAATTTTTTTACTCTTCCATTTTTTAGGTTGTATCCATGAAACTAAAAAAAATACTTGATGTAACTTTGAATTGCTTCACAACTCAATACCCGCCTCGGTGGCGTAGTTAGCCAACATGCTAGTTTTATGTTGAGCAAGATTGCTGAGGATGGGGAGATCGAGGTTCAAATCTCGCTCGGGTAAACTAGGGGTGGTTTCCCACTCTCCCAACACACAAATGCGGGTTCACTTCTTCTATATTCAACCTTGCCAATTCCTAACCTATTAACGTAATTAGTACTTAAGCGTATGACCCGAACGGAAGACGTGGTGCTAAATATTATTATTCCCGACTCAAATTTGTATTGCCTTAGGCGAGGTTAAAGATTGATCAGTCCCAAGTGGCGAGTTAAAACGTGTTTGTTTGCCCGCAGCTCCTTGTGGGGTCTGGGCGAGCAATGCCGCCAGAAGCAGGTGGAGATGAAACAGCGGGGCCTACTGGGGCGTCGAGACGTGGTCCCCGCCTCCTTGGAACCACGGCTCAAGAAGAGGAAGGTGGAGGAAGGCGACATGGTGACAGAGCTGCAATGCGCGTTCCTCAGGAACGTGTACGGCTCGGACGTGGAGCTACCAAAGACGCGGCTGCTCATGTGGTCCAGGAAGAACCGTGTGAGGCAGCCCGAGTACAACACCTTGCAGGAAGATAAACTGTTCAAGTCTGTCGTCACTGTGGATGGCAAGAAGTATAGCTCCTCCTTCTGGTCAGTCTATATTCGGCAGTCCTTTTATGTACTTAACTGTACTTGGGTCGAATCCACTGTTTTACAAATATGAATCTTCAGTTTGCTTTCAAATCTTTTAATTCGAATTGTGCGGAAAATTATAAACATATGAGTAAAGAGGAATATAACATAATAATAGAAAAAGAGCGCAAGGGAGACCAAGAAAGAGATGGAAGAAGTAGATGACAGAATATCCACGAGGAGGAAAATAATGAAATTGATTAAAGGAGGAAAAATGGTTTAAGGATAGACGAGGAAGTAAATATATAGAAACAATTATTTTTTTGCCAAAATGTATTCATTATAACATTCAATAAAAGTGTTATAGTAATGGTCTGGGGTCCAGTTGTCGAGTTTTCCCTACATTTATTATGTCTGAGATAAACATTCACTAAACACTGTTAGCAAATTTCAAATTCAATATTTTCTCTAATATTCAAAGGGTTTAAGAGTCCCACCCCTAAGTTTGTGTTTAAATTTGTATTTCAGACAACCCGGCCACTAAGTGGTTTTCTCCATATTCCGCTAATTGATTGATTTCCATGGCTTTTCAAAGTGTATTTCCTATTTATAATTTGTTTTTATTTTCTCTCAGGGAGAAGAACAAACGCTGGGCAGAACAAGGGGCAGCGCTGGTTTGTCTGTGGGCGTTAGGACTTGAGAGTATTGAGACGCTCAGCAAACATGGCTGTATTCTATAAAACCAGGACTCGCCATAAGAAAAGTCCCCAAATTTAGCAAACATTTTCTTTAAATCTATTTTGCATCGACATTTATTTTTTTCCTTTGGTGACGATTGAATACCAAAGAGCAGAAGTATTTTTCTTTTATTAAATGACACAACATGTATAAAAACATGATGTTTTTTTTTTATAAAGTTATGAAATAAATTTGGAATTATTGCTAAAACTCATCGACATGAACAGTTTCCAGCCTTAGGCTGGTTCTGTTTAGAATATCATTCTCCCCCATTTCAGAATTCATAGCATGCATCTTAATAATAGATTACTTTGTGAGTGAATGTAAAATAATGCGGATATATTCTTAATTGCACTTTGTAAAGATGCACCATCAGCTGATTTACCTTCACTTTGCTACGGACATGGAGTTAGTAAGTAACTGGCCATGTAGTCTTTTCATGAAGTTTGCAGGTATTTTAGAAACAATATTTCTTTTTTAGCACCACTTCTTACTACCCTTTTGGGTTATATACACTTATGTACTAATTACACTAGTGGTTTTAGGGATTAGGATGGTTTTATATATAAGTGTATCTGCATTTGCATGGAGGGAGATTGGAAAACCATTTGTTAAAAACCACCCTCGGTACACCCGACCAAGATTCAAACCTTGATCTCCCCATCATCGGCAATCTAGTTTAGTGCGAGAGTAGCGCGTTAGACCATGAAGTCACCGAAACAAGTGAACATTAATTAACATGATCTTAAGCAAAAGGGATGAGTGGGGATTGGATAAGATTATAATATGACAGCTTTTACAGTTAAGGAACGAACCCAATTCCTTTGTCAATAGATTCAATTGCTTGGATGAGGTTGCCAAACGGAGGGGAATAAAAAATTTAAAAAACAAAAACAGCCCTAAGGCTGGCATGGCTGAAAAAAAAATCCTCTGACCTAGATTTCATTCTATCAGATCTCATCACATCAGGAGGGAGTGTGGGGGAAACTCCAAACGCAACTTCCTAAAAGAGGAAACCAAAAACTACAAAAGGGAGAAAAAGAAAATTGGTGAAGAAATATAGGACACTTGGATAGGAATATGTTAAAGGAATAAAGGACAAACACAGGAAAAGGACATTGAATGCAAATATATAATACATCATTTTGTCCAGCGGCAGCAATGTAAAATATTAGCTGCGTTCTTCTTTTCATTGTAAAAGCCAAATTTTGTCAGTTCCTTTTATTCGTTTCTATCGGCTTTTTACTGTACCTTCATCCAAGCCATATATTTTCCCTGGCTTTCTAGGTATGTCTTATAAGCCAAATTAAGACTAGGCCAGTCACAACATCTAGTCCCCGACTGTTAATTTATCACTCTGAAAGGGTAAACCCACATTTCACCAGCCAAATACATTTTACTAAAAAAGGGGAGAGGTTTTTCCTTAAGGATATCTATATCAATAAAGTACACATCTATCAGTTATTTATTTAATGTTTCAAAAAATGTTTCCATCTTTAAAAAAACAATTGTCCACTAAAAAAATAAAGCCAAATTTAATAAGTTGGACCCGGTTCACTGGTCATGTTTCCTGTAAACTTCTTACATCTTTAATAAAATAACATATGGAGGTTAAAGGGTAAAAATGGAATAAGTCACAATTATCACTACTTTTATATGACAAACCCCATCAAGATCCCAGTAAATACTTTTTTTAAATAAATAATTTTAATACGACAGAGACCTCTTTTAACCATAATCTAAAGTGTATTAGAAAGGTCTCATAATTGTCTAACAGATGGCAGCACTAACTAAATACGAGTTAAAATTGGACTATTTTCCCCTGTACCCTTCATATGTATTTGTAATTTAACTGTGTAAGGGTACAATATCATGCACACATACATTTAGAATATCAAATAAATAATAATAAACTAAGTAGTGTGTTTAATAATGAGGTGGCCCAATGGCTAAATAATTTTATAATAAAGAAAATTTATAAAACTCAAGAAAAAGGAAAAATAAACTACTAACAGTAAATTTGATGATGAAAGTTTATAGTAGAAGTAGTCAGTCTCTCACACAAATGTATGTGTGACTACTTCTACTATAGAAGACAGAAGAAAGGAAGTTGTCACCTTCCCACATTTTTCCTCTTTCTCTAGCTGGGCTTTCTTCATCACATTTACTCTTACTTAGTAGTTTATTTTTCCTTTTTCTTGAGTTTTATCAATTTGCTTTATTATAAAACTAAATAGTGTAGAATTAAATCTTTTCTTCTAGACCAGCGTTTTTCAACCAGTATGCTACGGTACATCAGTGTACCCCAGGAGTTTGGGGGAAGATCTAAAAGATGCATGAAACTTTTTTTTTTAGATCTACGATTAACGTTATTTAAAAAAAAAACAACATAACAATTGGAATTTTAGCTATTGAGCTTTTTAAACTCACTAGTTATATACTAGTTTTTTTTAAAGAAGAAAATCTCTCATCAAAAAAACTGAAGGGGTAATTTAACAATTTTAGCGCCTTGTTTAAGTGTACCGACAATTTTAGTGCCTTGTTTAAGTGTGCAGTGAGTTGAAAATCGCTGCTCTAAACATTTTATTTATATTAATCTCTTTCAGTTAGAGATTAAGGAGTTAAGTAACAGTAAAAACAAAGATACCCTTTCGTCTACACATACCAAGCAAGCTCTATAGCCCATTTACTGAAACTTTCACAAATTCTACACCAAGAAACGTTTTTAAAATGGGTTGAAATTACTCTTTCACTTAGCATAGCCGTGTTACCATACAAAACAAAATTACTAATGTAATTAAGTAAAATGGAGGTGTGCAAGTCTGTTTAAAAATGTTTAACTCATTAAACCTTATTAAAATGAAATTAATTTATTTAAAAATCAGATTATGTGCGATCAATTTTTTTCACAAAAAATTTGTTCTTGAAAATCCATCTTGCTATTTAACAACTCTTACAAATCGATATTTTCATTCAAACTTAATTCAAAGAGAAAAACGATTACTCACACACTTCTACATTTAACATAATGTACATTTCAGTTTTATGACTGAAAAACGCACACAAGTTCAATTAGTTAGAAATCCTCTTCATAACCTTATGAATTACTATACAATTGGTTATTATTTATATCTAAAAACCAGGTTTTTGGCCATATTTTTATTAATAATAGTACGAGAGGCGATTTCTCACATTTAATCTAACTAAAACATAGACATGACTGGTGAGCAACTTGTTTGGACGAGAATTTGAGGTCAATTTATAGACTTGACTGACTGGTATTTCCACGCAAACCAGAACTTATCTTGTTTGAGATTGGTTGGTATAGTTCTTGGGTGGGGAGGGGTACCTTTTGGCGTGGGAACAGCACATGTCACTTTATGGATTCCTTAAAATGTTGCACACTTAATGTACACTGTACAGTAGATTTTAGGAGTATAATAAGCTTCGAAAAACTTGAAATTCTAATCAAATGTTTTACTAGCATCGACTTCAGCTTCAAAAAATTAAAAATGTTTAAAAAATATATATATGTTTAATTTTAATCATTTAAAGTTGTTGTTTACCATTAGATAATAATGTTTATAACACAAAATCAAATAATTAATAACATTTATTCTTCATAATCGCTGATAAAAAATTATCTTGGTTATCTTAAGAACAAAATATTGGTGTTATCGATTTATTGCTAATATATTGATTAGGTTGATCATGGTTTAGCTATCAATTTACTGATCCAAAGAAAACAAATCTATCCAGAACCAGTGAAAAACTGGGGATCGTCTTGGATTCGGGTGAATACAATATTTAAGGACAATCTTTCACTGTCACACACAGCTGCTTTAGGTTAAGAGAGTAGACGGTACAGCAAACACTTTTCATTTCATTATTGTAGATAATTATCTTATTGTAAGATTGTATATGGACCATTCAAAGGGTTAACATCTCAAACTTTTCAATGCTTGCAGTTTTTTTAAATCAAACTTGGAATACTTTTAATCTTTTAAGCTCTTGTCAAAATATTTTTTATAATATTTGTGGAATTGTTGTGCATCTGGAGTTGTGATTATTTTCTAGGGATATGCGAGAACCTCTTTTTCACTTTGAGACAATATTCGAGACGAGAATATGAAAAAATAACGAGATGTGAGAAAACTTTTTTTTAAAGTACAAAAATGTCAATTATGTTTATTAAATTATAAATAACTGTTATAGTGCCTGGGTTTCTTTTGGAATTTGGACCGATGCTTGCTTTGGATTAGATTATAGTTCATTCCAACACTTAAGAAATAACTTCTGTGATAATTTAATTCTATAGTGGAACAATTTATGTCGAAATTTGATAATAAAAAACAATTTTCATAACCAAAACATTTCTTAGGGAAGATTGTTTTGAGGTATAAAGTGCGGCCAATTTTTGGATCTTTATAGCTTTATTAGAGATAATAAAATCTGTTTCCTTTGTAAATTTCTTAAGACAGTTATTTGCCTTTTAATAATTATTTTTCTTTTCAAATTTCTAGAATTTTGTGACTTATTTTTAAATTTAAAGATATTTTTTCTTGTCTCAATTGAGATATTTTCAACCCTCGCACATCCCTATTACGAACATTAATTAACTGACCGCCAACTCTTGAATATTTTGTTCAAAGAATTAAAACGTCCAATATTTCTGAAATGCCTTTCCTCAAGTTAATAGTAAATCACTAATAGACAAATAAAGCGACATAATTGTATTTAAAATTTTAAGGTTAAAAAAAAAAAAAACCCCACTTACTCTTTTACCTTTAACATTTCTTCATATTTTTCAAATTTTGCATGTGAAACAGTGAAAATTCACATCACCCTGTATAGTGTTCTAGCTAAATTAGCACACGTCAAGTCCTGTGAAACAATTATTTCCCATCAAAAAATAGAAAAAAACCCTCGCAATCACAAACTTCCCCCCCCCCTCATTCTTTAAAATATATGGCAGTAGCTTTTCAGTTTAAAACACTGTTTTTGTGGTCTAATGGCTAGTTGTTTCATAACGCCAGACTGGAGGTGTCATTCAAGATGGCCGCCAGGAGTTGTTTGTCCTTGAGAACAGTGCCTACTTCCTCTTCGTCCCACTGCAAGCAAACCTGCCACAACATAACACAACTTAACACAACATAACACAACTTAACACAACTTAACATTCATAGATGAGTGGAAGGAAATTAAGATCTCATGCGAATGGTAATTTTTTTTTTAGCATCGGATCTTACTACCGTTCGGGTTATACGCAAGTACTATTTACACTAATGGATTAGGAAATGGGAAGGTTAAACTTAGAGGAAGTGAACCCGCATTTGCGTGGAGGGAGAGTGGAAAACCATTTAGGAAAAACCACCCCCAGTTGACCCGACCGAGATTCGAACCTCGATCTCCCCGTCCTCGGTGGTCTGACTCAACACGACTGGCGCGTTAGCCAACTACGCCACCGAGGCGGGTAACTGGAGGATTTTCTTGGGTAAGGTTTCAAGGGGTACCTTCACCCAAAATTGGGCCTCATAGCCCCAGAATCTTCTGGAGAGGGAGGTAAGAGAGGATACATAGGTGACATTTTTGAATGTTGGTAAAATGGTTGTAATTTTATTTTAATAGTGGTTGCACATCTTCAGATCAATACATTCATAATTTAAGTCCTCATTTGCCAATTTAGACCAATACAATGGGTCGATATAGGTTCTGACAAGAATATACATTTTCGTATTTATAGAGGGCCTACACGCAATAACTAGCAGTCAATTTTTTATTCAAGCAACTCTACATATCCATACTTACGGAAACTAAACAAGGTATAATTAATTCCTTGCCCCAAAATAAACAATCCATTGATGTAGGGGTGTGCAAAGCTTTGAAAAATTTGAAGCCGAATTGAATCTTGGTGTACTTAGTACTCGATTCGAACCCATGTTTGGCTTCAGCAGCTATTCATAGTCTAGTGATTATATTACTTATATTTTTATTGTTTTTAGTTTTAGAACAAGTTCTTTATTTTCTTGGTGGAATGTAGAAAATTTCCTTGACACTTTGAATTTAAAGACGGACATAACATTATACCTCTAACCGCCGTGATCACAAAAATTTGATTGATACCAACAGAAGATGAATTTATTCCTCTTAAAGTGTGTAGATTAAAATAGATAATAAAGGTGTTTTTTTTCAGTGTGTTTATTTAAAGTTTAGAAGTATTTCTTGCACATTGAAAATGTTTTTTTTTTTTTAATATTTTAAAATCCACACATGCAGCCATTTAAATTGTTTACTACATAACCAGTATGTTCAATTCATATTCCTGTTAATGCGTAGGCTAGACTGGTTAGTGGCAGACTTGAGAGATAGTGAATTACCTTTGAGAGCCTGGGTTCTTTGTGTCGCTGGACCCTCAGGATGCCCCTAGTTTCCACAAGGTGACACAGACTGAAGAACTCTGATTGGTCGACATCTAGGAGGTTCCTTTTTATGCACACACGTCTGTATACTTCGTGGAGCTGGAAATAAAATACTCGTGATACCGGTTTTTTTGTAAATGTAACAACCTATTATTATTTTTTATATCAACAAAGTGGTCGGGCTATACGAAACCTTAAAAACTTACAACTTGGCTTCAATTAAATATCAGCTTTGATTTCACCTTGGGGGAGGGAACCCCCACCTTTGACAATTATGAAGCTTTGGTTATAAAAATATTGACAGCTAAAATAGTCAATGTTAAATTATTGCCATGCTGAGTTTCGTATGATTTTCGGCATGACCGAAAAAATTATCATTGGTAAAATGTGGCTTTAGCCTTTCAGTGATAAATTAATGGCTGGGGGGTGGATGTCGTGTTTGTTCTAGATTTTAAGTTAATCTATAAGTTGTGTGATATAATTAGTCAGTTCATAAAGTGCACTTTAAATAAATGAAATTTTTATGCGAACACTAATTTGTGATGGAATTAACAGCAGATAATGAAACTAATAACATAAATGTGTTTTTTAGGCTCAAATTTCTTTTTTTTTGGTGAAGCTTCATAATATTGTCGAATTTGGAATTTCATTTTTGAATCAAAGTTGAAACAAATCAATATACAAAGCCAAATCGAAGTTTTGGAAAGATCTGCCCCCCCTCCCCCCCCACACACACACAAAAAAAAGTTGTACCAACCTTGCCAACTGTGATGTCTCTATTGCGACCCTTCTTCAGCATGAGTATGAGCGTACAAAGCAGGACCTTCTGTTGTAAGGGGAAACTGTCGCAGTCGTCGTCTCCGAGCTTCTGAGACGTTGCATACACATTATTTAACACGGACATCACTTCCTTCAGCTCCACTGTTGGCGCAACTGGCTGGGTCTTGTGAGGCGATTCCTTCGGGGTGGGTGTGTTACCCCCTACGGCAGACAGGATTATACTGTTTATAAGTTCTGAACATATCGAGTTTGATAAAACACAAAATAAAGACTCAACGACAAAGAAGACAACCCAATATTTGTGAGTAGTTTTTAATTAGCACAATATTCTCGCGTTCATCAGATTATTGCGACAGGTTTTGAATTAAGGTTTTGTTAAATATTTCAAGCTTTGCTACCAAGCTAACAAGAACACCCAAACTCACTACACAGTATTTTTTTTATCACCAAGTCTTAATCAAATATATGAGCATATATATAAATGTTATATCTATAAAACATAAAATAAAAAGATAATAAAAACTCACCTGCGCTGGTGGCTATGTGCTCTAACTTATCACATTCATGTTGGACTAGAATGATAGTGCCAGCCAGATTGGGGTTTTTATCTCGGTCGAGTTTTTTTTTTTTTTACAAAAATGATTTCCTGTTCTTCCTTACACAATTGCATGTACATTTCCTCTAAAATTCTACCTTCTCCATTCTTACCCCATTAGTGTAAGTAATGTATGCTTATAAACAGGGCTGTGGCGTTGGAGTCTCTAAAAATGTAGCGACTCCTGCTTCAAAATACTTTTACTTTTTAAGACCATTAATTGTAAATTTGATTGGAAAACTTGTTTAAATATAAATTCACAATGCCAAAAAAGCTTCCCATGAAGTTATCTGTATTGGAGCATTTTACTGCAGAAAATTTCTTATTACTAATTGATATACTTTTTTTAGTAATTTCTAAAGGAATCACAAGTGAACAGTTGAAGAGGAGAAAAATAGAAGAGTCGAGAGTCGGACTCGAAGGCCTGGTGTTTCAACTCCACAACCCCGCTTATAACCCTACCGGGTAGTGAGATGAAGTGAAAAAGAAGTAAAATAAAAATAAATATTCATGAACATACACGGGAAGAGTACAGGACTTTCTCTCACCATAATCTGTGGTTAGCTGAAGAGGTAAGTTCTGCGACTTGTTCTCGGTGAGCTCCGTGACTCTCCGCGCTATGTCGAGGGCTCGACGCACGTCACCAGACACTGACGCCACCTTTCCGGCCAACAACTGCAGCGCTACTGGCGAGAACACTTCACTCGCGCCGGACTAATGAACAAACACGTGGGTCAAGATGTTAATAAAAACACATTCCACCTCAACTGGGGCCCCTTCTTTAAGTATATTGGCTCCAATGATTAAAAAAAAGCTTACTAATTAGTAGGGGCGAGTTAAGTGTATTTTTTCAATTAGAAACAAAGTCAAACCAACTAAAATAAAATACTCCCAAAGCCAAATCGGAGTATAGATATTTAAAAAAAATATGTTAATGTCAGTTAAAAAAAGTTCCATAACTATATAACCTAAATTATTAAATATAATTTCAAAATGTTATATTGCAATAAGATCAACTATTTATGAAGTACATAAAAGCAACAAAATGACAAAAACTGATCATAAATGTGTATTTTAACTATAATAACAAAGCGTCGTACTCTCTCCTGTCGAGAAAGGGGACTGATGTACCCCGAAATTGTGTGTTTTGTAGTGTTTTAGTTGTGAACTTTGAGGCCTACAATTTTCTAGTAAGTGTGTAGGTCTTAGTCTTTCTATACCCTTTCAATATTTAATTTTTTTAATCACAATTATATCTACATCTAAATATCTTATTTCTTTATATTGAAAAATGAGACCACTTCTGGAAAGCTAAGTGGTTAGAGCATTGGCCTACTAAGCCAAAAGTCCTTGGTTTGATTCCTGTCTCCAGGTGTCATTTTTCAATTTAAAGAATATTTACTGTTGAAGTTAAGACTTGAACCTCGTGTGACACGTAAGAAGCAAACAAGCACCTCTTTAAGTCTGTGGGCGAGGATGTCCACTATTTGCTGTTTGGAGTAAGGCGGGAAGTTTAGTAGGCGAGGCTTCATGTCGAGGCGAGCCTGAAGACGCGGCAAGATCCTGTCAGTCAGGTCCAAAGCGTTAGCGATGCCGATGAGGACCAGCCTCGAGTTTGGTTTGGAGGGCCACTCAAATATCGTGTACAAGACGGACTGTTTCCGACTGTCAAGCTGGTCGATTTCATCCAACACAACGAGACTGGAATAGAAAACAAAAGAACATTAGGGATTGATCCTTCCCACTTTTTTAATTCAAAGCAAACTAGAATCGAATATATGGAATTTTTTCGAAGCCAAATCAAAGCTCGAATATTTTTTGTTGGTTGTTTTATGCTTGAAAAAATATTTAATTGTGCTTATTTATATAACCTCATCCACTAAAATCACTCGGAAATTGTTTTATTGCACAATTGTTTACAACTTTTGTTTTAATCTGTTAATTCAAGCTAGTTTCACAATTAAAATCTCAGTTACTTTACAAATTAATATTTATAATAGAAAAATCTAATGTACAAAACAGCTCAGAATGGCTGTAATTGAACATAAATTGACTATTTTAGCTGTCAGTATTTTTATTGGCAAAGCTTTAGAGCCAAAATTTTTTTCGAATAGAAATCGAAGCTGATGCTTATTTCAAAGCCAAGTCGAGGTTTCGAAGCTTCACATAGTCCTGCCCTATTGGACAATTTTTTGTACTATTTCGTTCTAACCTGATAAATATCAAAATGAAATTCAACTATTTCAATTTTTGTTTCCATATGAATATTAATTTGTAACATATATTACAGCTCAAAATAGGATTTATTGACCATAAATTGAGTATTTGAGTTCTCAATATTCTTAATGGCGAAGCTTCGTAATTGTAAAAGCCGAAACTTTGTTTCAAAGCCAACTCCAAAATTTCAAAGCTTCCCACACCTCTACTATTTTGGCTAAAAATGGTAAACAAAAACTCAAATTCAAGTGTTTTTTATTAAGCCTGTGTGAACCTTTGAAGTCTTGTGTTCTAGAAGTTACTGCCGACTCATCACTGTTAATTTATTTTGTAGACAGTCTTCTTCTTTGTTATTTAGTAAACTTGGTGGCTGGGATAGGGAGGGGGTTATTTTACCACTTGTAGAGGAACAAATAAGTTGGGGGGGTGACTTATTGTGCTCTATCAAGTCATTTGCTGGGATCAGCAAGTGAAAGAGTTTGAAAGATTAATAATCTACTATCTTTTGGAATGTGGAATGAGTGGAAGGAGGGAGGGGGAAGAAGTAGCTTGCCAAGCTCAACCATTTATGAAGGATCAGCATGTCTCTTGTTTGCGAGCCAGAAAGGGAGTGGAGCATAAGGGGTGCTAAACTATCACCTTTAAGGGGTGTCAAAACTTGAGAGAACATTTAAGAAAAGTGACTTTTAAGAAGTTTCAAACCTAGATAATAATTTGCAGTTTCAAACTCAGAGCAAATTTAAGAGGTGCCAAACATCATGTACTATGCAAATAATTAAATATAAAGCACAATTTTTGAAAGAAATTAACCGATAAAAATAATTTCCATCAAAAAATTTAAGTAAAATCAAGTATTTTATTAATTGTATTATCAGATATTAATTGAAAATGTTGTTTTTAGATTTGATAAAAAATGCAATTCGCGCACACTTCTATTTATTTTTTATTACCTTTAGCAATGTTTTTTTTAGCACCGTGTCTATTACTCATCTCGGTTACATGTGAGAGTGATGCCTTGGACCATGGAGCCACCGAAGTGGGTTTTAATAATATTATAACTTTAACAAATCTTAGCATATTAGTTTGGAAATCAATATTTTTTAAATCTAAGATTATATTAAAGAATAATTTTAAAATTTCCCGTTCCAGTCTCGATATTTTGACTATTTCCCGTCTCAGTTCCGAGATAAAAGTCATTCCCATCCATCCCTAAAAAAATAATAATTTAATTCGTTTATAACCTTTCATAAGTTAGTCATGAGGCTTGTTTTACTTGTTTAACTTAAGATTAAGTTTAAAATATTTTCAAAGACTCCCAAGTATATGTTATTTGATTTGGCTTTGAAACATTTTCAAAATAAGAGTTATTCGATTCGGATTCGATTAGAAATTTTATTTTTGGTATGATATTCGATTCGGAATCGATTCGAGCTGGTTGGCCAAGATTCGGATTCGACTCGAAATGGAAAATCATGGATTCGCACAGGCTTAGTTTTTATAGTAGTGGAGATGGAAAAATTATGGTTAAACTTCTCGTTCTCTTAATCAATAGGTCCCCATTAAGAGATTACTCACATCATCTTCTTGCTAGCAGCGAGGTATTTCTCCAAAGCTGCCAAAAAATCCTTCTCAGTCTTCCCTGACGTTTTTATCCGCAGTTCTTGGGTAATTCTAGCATATACGCAACTAGACGACCTCATCGAAGTACAGTTGACATAAACCATTTTGTAAAAATTCTTGAACTGTAAACATAACCACATTAGTTTAAGTTACAGTATTCAGAAAAATGTCCAAAGGGGGGATTTATTTTCTATTAATAGAATTGTTTCATGAATGAACATTTCAATTTGTTTCTTCTTCTTATGTCTCTTAAGAGTCTACTTAAAACATTTGGTTTGGACATGTAATGAGGATGTTGGAGTACAGGAGATAGTAGAGGAAGCAAGATTGGGATGGTATGGACATGTAATGAGGATGTTGGAGTACAGGAGATAGTAGAGGAAGAAAGACTGAGATGGTATGGTCATGTAATGAGGATTGTTGGAGTACATGAGATAGTAGAGGAAGCAAGGATGAGATGGTATGGACATGTAATGAGGATGTTGGAGTACATGAGATGGCAGAGGAAGCAAGACTGAGATGGTATGAGGATGTAATGAGGATGTAAAAGGAAAGAAACCCAAGTACACAGACAAGATACACACCAGACCCACAGCCTCCAGGTTAAAATGGCTGCTCTCATTGAGAGAGCGTGAGTCCTTCAACACAGGGATCGCCGCGTGTAGTCCAAGTGACAACATCGCTAATAAACAGGGATTTAAAAAAATAGTTTTTACTAAGAGAACAGACAAAAATTGCCTTCTAATGTCAATGGGCCGGATTACACAACGATAAAAGCTGAAAAATATTTGTTCTTTTAAAGGGGGTGAGTTGGGGGTGGGGGGAGGGAGAGGGTTACTGAGACCTGAATTATTGTGTTCGGACTGCCACACCTTTACGAGGATCAATTTTAAAGTGAGTTGTTCCACTTGGAAGTGGTGTTATCACTGAGAACTGTAACTAGCACTCTCCAGTGGCCAAGGACTCAACCAGGCTCAAGCGCAGGGAAACTCTCGTAAGGCTGAGTGTCTGGTGTTTCCTTGTCTCTGCCCTAGGCAATAAATGAAGTTGAAGTTTGGGGGGGTGTGGGGGGGATGATAGCAAGTGTGTGAGTGAGAGGAGAAAAATGGTAGGAGGAAAGAGGGAGCTGGAGGCATTTTAATAAAGTGATCAGGCCACCCGCTGGAAATAGCTATTGGTGATGGCGATGATATGGTTTATTTACCTCCGGTAGCTCCATTATCTTCACCAAGCAGGCGGTCTTGCCAGTTCCGGGAGGCCCAGATACGTACAGAGTTCCGGACATCATGTGATCCAAGCAGGAGCTAAGGAACTCGTGCAGTTGTGCCAACTGCTCCTGACGACCAGGAAGGTCCGTCGGGACGGAACTGTGAAGGGCTTGTCGGGCGTGTTGGTAACTGGCCCCTAGACAAAAAAAACAAACCATTCACACTTTGATGTATATAACAAGAGTCACAACTAAAACAAACAAGATTTGATCAATTTAAATGGAGGGATGTTATACTACAGTTGAAAATTTATATATTTTTTCCAACAGGATTGTATAATACAATATAATAGTCTCAATATATAAATAGCAAGGCCGTAGCCAGAAAATTTGCTTGATGAGGCCTGGTTAAGGTGGTGGAGGGGGGTCAGTGATGGGACGAATCCTGGAGAGCTCAGTGGTAGAGCATTGGCGTGCTAAAAACCAAGGGTCTCAAGTTCAATTCCCGTGTCCAGGTGCCTATTAATTATTAATTTTAATGTACATAAAAACTCAGAATGGATATAATTGAATATTAATGAGTAATTTGGCTGTTAATATATTTATTGGCTTGGCCGGATTTTTTTTTTCTGAAGTAAAAAAAAAAAAGAAGATGATGTGCTTTCCAAGCCAAGTCAAAGTTTCCGAAGCTGTGCTAAGCCCTACTTTGATTTAAAAAAAAGAATATAGTATTCTGAAACTCACAAGGGAAAATATGTATAGAAAGTAGGCTATAAATAATTGCTAACCAGTTGAAAATAGTCGTTTAGGTGGGAAACACTGGCCGGCTGTCTTGAAGTGTTTCAACTCCGCCGGACTTTGGAGCCTCACCCTTGAGATGAGTTGAGACGGAGTGCCAGGAGACGACAAGCGGCTGCCACTTGATCCGTTGCTCGAAATCCTTCCTCGCTTGGGTGGGCTAGTAGAGTCCGAGATTTCATCTGAGGAGGTTATCAGACAAGCCAATCAAATTCAAGAATCTTTAATTGTTTGTGGCCGAATAGAACACCTTTGTCAGACATCTGGGCCTTGAGTGAATGCTGATTCTCTATTTCCCTCCTGATTCCTATCTTTGTCAGATACCTGGGCCTTGAGTGAACGCTGATTCCTATCTTTGTCAGACATCTGGGCCTTGAGTGAACGCTGATTCTCTATTTCCCTCCTGATTCCTATCTTTGTCAGACATCTGGGCCTTGAGTGAACGCTGATTCTCTATTTCCCTCCCTGATTCCTATCTTTGTCAGACATCTGGGCCTTGAGTGAACGCTGATTCTCTATTTCCCTCCTGATTCCTATCTTTGTCAGACAGCTGGGCCTTGAGTGAATGCTGATTCTCTATTTCCCTCCTGATTCCTATCTTTGTCAGATACCTGGGCCTTGAGTGAACGCTGATTCTCTATTTCCTTCCTGATTCCTATCTTGGTCAGACATCTGTAAATTCTGAATTCATTACTGATTATTTATGAAAACATCAGCATTGTGTATGGGAAAGAGTCAAGTGAAGGAATTTAAAACACCATTAGTGTGATATAAACTAATAACTGTCCAATTTATCAGACTGTTACAATTTTATCTTCAACTAATTTAAATTAGGCTAGTTAAATTTTGTTCCCCTCCATAGGGACATTCCTGTATTTACAATGATTCGCCGTCTATGTTTTGATAGCCATTAAATGATATCAGTTGAACGTTATTTATATGTTGGCAGCACCAAAGTGTACTTACTCTCAGAGTCGGTGGAGGAATCCCCGCCGTTCGATATTCTGGGCAGGCTTGTAGAACCAGTGAGACTCGTAACTTTTGATGACTTTATAGGACTCAATTCCCACTCGGTGCTCGAGTTTTCAGTACTGTTTAGATCTCCAGTTCTATGCGACGAACGTTTCGCTCGGAGAACATTCTCTTTTCCTGCCGTTAGCTTTGGGCAACTTTTTGTTTTGGTATATTTTTTCTTCCTGATGGTGAATTTCAGCTTTGTCTGAATGGTGGCCATCTGTTGACTGAAATCAAAGTAAACTTAACTTGATACAATTTTTAGTTTGGGAGGGATTAGAAAATAATTGTTCTTATCAAATATGTTCATGATTTAGGACCTGTATCCAGGAGAATAGTAGCTATGAGAGCCACTGAAATAACTTTTTATACTTTTCATTTATTTGGGTATTTAACGTATACGTTCTGAACCAACTGATTACATCAGCACATTACTTATAAACTAACTTAAAAGAGCAGACACTAAATCCACACCTAATTAGGTCATCACTTATAAAGGAGAAACCCAAGTTTCACCAATGATAATTGTCATTAAAGGAATCAAACCCGGGACCCTTAACTCAGTAGACAGTCACGCTACCGACTGAGCTAAGGTAGCCCTACTATTTAGTGATGTACCCTCAAATTGTTTTCTAGATTAGATTATTAATTTACTATACATTTAACACAAGGATTATTTAACAGCTCAAGTTAATCTAGTGGGTGGGGAAGACAAAAGTGGTTGAAAGAAAGTGTACTCAAATTAACCAGTCTATTTGAACCCTTACCTCATAAAGAGAACTTCTTAGAAACAGTTGATAAAGTCCTAGACTGGGGGGCCACCAGTCGGGAGTGCTAAAATACTATTTCAATTGCTACACAAAGTTATGTTTGTTTTAAGATTTCCAAAATATTAACGCCAGTATTGCTTAGTATAACATATATCATTAGCAAAATACACAATAAAAAGTTATTTTATGTTACCTATTAAATAATTACATTTAAAAAATTAAAATTATGAACGATTTAATAAGAGATGGTCTACCTGAATAAAGAAGAAGTTTATTCTTGACGTCCTCCAAGGAATGAAACTAAAGTTAAAGGTACAGATATAAATCCAAACTTTATTTAATAACTAAATTAAAGAACTTCAGCTTAATCACAATCTCGAGGATAGGAAAGGCGGGAAAGTAAGAACAGCTGTATCAAGGGTGAACAACTCAACAAAGTTTAATAGTGTTCATGAACTAGCTAAACCATTGAGTTCTATAATATAACTGGATGGACATCTGATTCGGGGCTGAAATTTTCGATCCGTCGTCTACATACCATTGTGTATGAGAGAAGGCAACTTTCGAATATCTCTTTCTCTCTTACACCCATACAAGACAAAGTGGCATCGTTAATTATCTTGATTGAATATATGAGATACATCAATGTGTGATTAGTTAAATGAAATAAATGTGTTAGTAAACGCTTTGAAGAATATAAAGTTTGAAACTGGTGAGTTCTTTCTTTAAATAAGTTGATGTAGGCTAATACATACGATGATTTTTGAAGGAAGCTCGTTTGGAAGTTTTTATCTCGTACAAGAATCCTACTTTATTGTAGTGTTTAGGAATTTCTATTTCCATTCTAAATGGCTGTTTATCCTAGCAAAATACTAATTTATGATAGTATTCTGGTACGAAATAAAGCCTTACAGATTGGGATTCTTACTAAAATCAGGGTTTAGTAGAACCTACAAGCATATAACCTATATCATCGTTTCAACGTAAGACTTCTACACAAAGTACGTCATTCAAACAAATTTAATATCGTTTTTAGCTAACTTGTTTCGTTATAGTTATCGAACTTTCAGCATAATATGGTTTCTGAAAGCAATATACAAGATTAAAGCCAACTTTTTTAAAAATTGGTAATTTAATAATACTTTCTACAAGCCCATCACCTAAGTGATCGTTTGAACGTATGGCAACTACACAAAGTTTGTCATTCAAACAAATGTAATAAAGTTTTAAGATGCCTTATTAATTATATTTAGCGAACTTTCAATATAGTATGGTTTCTGAAACCAATATACAGGTGAATAGCCAACTTTAAATATAAGTGTAGTCTTGGCAGACTGTAAACAACATGGATGATTACTACATATTTAAATATATTAAAGATTTTATCCATATTTGTACAGTATTACATGTAAAACTGAATTGTATATCCTTTAATGTAAATGCTTCTTCAGGCAAGTGTGGTATAATAATTCACTATTTTCAAATAATAACACTTTTACTAATCAGATACATGTTTCCGCATAAGAACATTGAAAGAAACCCTTAAATCTTTCCCCCTACAATGTAGCAGACGATAAACTTGAGCGTCACGCTTTAGGACCTTGGCACTACGGATGTTTATGTCTATCCAGTATATTATAGAGATCACTGGGAACATTGGATAGGCATGAACAATCTTGTAAGTAGTAAGTCTATTCATCACACCATCGCTCTCAAATTATGTTGGTAGAACTGAAACAGCTGTTTTATTTATTTATCTCAATAACAGATTTTACTCCTTTTAGAGAAAGTTTGAATTTCTTTAGGTATAGCATATTCCGCTAAAAACAGAAATGTGTTCGTGCGTATTAAGAAAACATATAGTAAGAAATATATTTAATATGAAAAAATTACAATACACTCAATTGCACTCCAACAGTATGAATATATCAATATGCAATAGGTTTTATAATGATAACTCAGATGATAGGCTAGGAAAGATAGCCAATCAAGTTGAAAATAAAAGTGTCCCTGGGGACGTATTGTCCAAATATCAAGTTTTCCGAGATGAAGATTCACCAATAATTTTGGATGTTGAAGAAGAAAGAAGAAAGCGATTAGAACAAACCGAATCAACACTACAGGAAGCTGTACAAGATGAATTTTCTGGCTTAAATTTGCAGCGTAAGAAGCTAAACCATTATTCATTAAAAAAAATTAATATTGACATAGATTAATTGCACAATTGCTGGGGATGGTACCCATCATCACACTCATAACCGGCCCTGTGGTCATTGCACCTAGCTGAACCTTGGGGCCCCGGGCTCGTTTCCCGGCTGGTACCTTGGGTATTTTTCCCTTGAGAGGAATGATCCCATTGGTCACCAGGGTTTGGTTAGTTAGGTTTAGAGACTCACCGGCTCCACGACTCCATAAACTATCATAACATCATCTCATTGCAGGTACGACATGTAGACAACCTATGGTGTACCCTGGGTAACGCTCTCTGCCACCAGAGCAGAAAATAGTCTACACATAGGGCGATCGAGCCTGGATGTCATGTCCCTCTCGGCCATATATACAATAAAAAAAAATC
>CABFWB010003191.1:48560-84983 GCA_902151455.1 Timema bartmani | reverse complement strand
CAAAATCTCGAGTTCGATTTTTTTGACGATCACCATACTTTCTCTACCTGTAAGATAGAGAGAAAGTAAAAACAAGTTCAATCTTAGAATACCATCAATTATATTTTAGGTCTTGTGATAAATAGTAATGTGGGTACTAGGGGTAGAACAACTTAAAGGGACATAAAACTATTTATTTACTACATGGTAGAGTACTAATATATAAGTTAATTAAATATATAGAAGAAATGTTTCAGTTACAGCACATATCTATTATAACCAAAATCAAAATCAGTTTAATATAGTTGACAAATTATTGTTATTATGTAGGTATATTTCTATTTAAAAATGATTATTCTCGCTAAACTAATATTCAACGTCTATTCTCCAAATGAATATTGGCCTGAAGGCAGCCATATTTTATAATATTGATTAATTTTTGAAATTTTTTAAACTCGGAATGTTTTAAATTGGGCGAAATATTATATAAAATATTATAATATTTTATAGAGCTCAAGAACTTATCAAAGAACATTTATTCGTTAAGCAAATTTAGCAAAAATCTTTCAAATATATGTTTAAATTACAACAAAAAGTTATCATAATTAAACAAAATAAATGGTACGGAACTCCGCACGGACTTTCTCGCTCTATTGTTTATAATTGGATACATTTACTCAAAACTCGTAATATATGTGAAACGAAATAATACACACTAGCAAACCCGTGCCAAAACTGCGTTATACTTGGGTAAAACATTTTTTGACTTTCAGTTTTAAATTATATAACTAAACTTTTAAAGAAATAAAGTCCTCATTTTATATTTAGACAAAAAAAAGGGTCAAATCTTCATATTAAAATTTCAACTTCAAGTACAAATTTTCACATCGTATTAAAGGATGCACATCTTATGGTTATTGAATTGCCATTAAATTCCTCATTTATAAATTTAGACAAAGAAAAGGGTAAATATTGATTAATGAGTCTAAATTGATAGAGATAGCTTATTGATATACAAACATTTCACCTAAGAAGTTGAAGGAAAAAGAACATAAACCTTTTGAGAGACCTACTTATTCACTTACTCTATGACATTAGATAATTATTATTACGTTAAAAATAAAGGTCCGTATGCAAGAACTTCACTAAGTGGATGCTTTGTTGACACTAGCGTGGGTTTGCTGGCGTCATCATAGGTTAAAAGGTATAGAGATAGTGTACTTGGGACCACACTATCGATCCACTAAGTATTAACTATATTCTCTTGCACACCGCCCTAACTGGTAACTATCTGCAACTAAAGCTTACAAAATTATATGGAAATATTTGCCAATATCTCAAAAACTATTGTATTTATAAAGATATATTTCATTAAAAAGTTTTTTATTTTTTAAAGTATTACAATTTTGCAATGATAAGTTATTTAGTATCTCAAATAGTTGCGTGGATACGTAAATTTCTGCTTCTGTAATGTAACCTAAAATTCATTCTCATAAGAAAATGAAAATAGCCAATTTATTTATAATCCTAATCAACGCATAGATAAGAATTTTAATAAAAATCGTTAAAACAGATTTTGAAAAAATATATTTTTTCTTACCACCTTACCACTCCTAATTTTAGTATTAAACAGTTACACAGACAGACAGCATTGAAAAAACAAGTTTTTAGGGTTTGGGACTTCATGAAACGTCGACATCCTTCAACAGCTTGGGCTAGATTTTTTTTAGTGTCGCAATTCTTTAATTTTTGTGTTCGAAAAGTTAAAAAATATATATATTTTCCTATAGCTTGTATATTATTGGTTTTATAAAAATACACATTTCAAATTAAAGATTTTTACTATAAATATACCTAAATATTTGCAATGATAAGTAATATCATATCTTAAAGAGTTACAGAGATATGATTTAAAAAATGTATGCATCAGACTGGATTCCTCAAATTCATTTTGACGAAAAATTGAGGGTAGCCATTTTTTTTGTAATATAAATTAATGCTTGGATATAAAATTTAATCAAAATCGTTAGAATCAATTTTAATAAAAAAAATTTTTTTAGCACTTAGTGAAACTACCCTTAATTTTAGTGTCAAATATACAATTCCAAAACCCTTCGGTATGAATGGCGTTAGAAGCAAATAATGTAGAAATATTTCATTTCCTGACACCAGCAACAAATTTGTTACAGTTCTTTTTTATGTATTCAAGAATTTAAATAAGCCAGGAGACACTCCCAGGAACGCCTGCAGCGGCCTGTGGTTGTCTAATTAAAATAGCTAACACCTGACACTACCTCATAAATTTCACCTTGTTATATTGCAAGAACCACTTAATCAGTCATTGTGAACTATACGTGGTACTTTTTTACGTATTGAAAAACATAAATCAGCCAGCATACAATCCCAGAAAACCTTCTGTGGCATTAGATGATGTCATCAAAATTGCTGCCATCTGACACTACTTTACAACTTCCAACCAGTTACATCGCAAAAATCATTTAATCAATCACGATTAAGTTTCGTACGTTACTTTCTTACGTATTTCAAAATATAAATCAGTCAGGATACACAATTCCAGAAGGCCTTATGGTGGCATGTGATGACGTCATCGAGAGGGCAATCACCTTCACAATACCTTACAACATTTATATAATCATAGCTCAGGAACCATTTTCTAAATTGCAGTCAAAGTAACGCGAAGAAAGCTAATTAGCTTAAACGTTTTGAATTTTTTTTTATGAAAATCCGGTAAATTTGATAATTTTTATCGATTGCAATGATATAATACTACGGGAGGGATAACAATGTGTTCTCCAAATTTTATGTTGCCAGTCAATTGAGAGATGGAGACGTCAATTGATTTTTCCAAATAAAAATCACCAGTATCCACCTTCGATTTTTGAATTAGTAAAACTCCCCATACCTATGGGTAAATCTGACAATGTTTCATGCATTACTGATACATGCAAATTTAGCACAACAGCTACATTACAGCCAGAAGCAACTGCTATTATTAATAAGGTCACCCTTGTGCACATGCTCCCACCAAGGAATTCTACAACATTGAGCAGTACAGTCAGATTATTGTTCAACCATATGTCCAGAAGAGACCGAATTCAGTAAATATAATTCATATAGTATTTGAAGAGTACCTGAAAGATATTCTGAAGAGGGATACAAGATAGTCGAGAGGTTTAGGTAAAAGAATAGCTCTAAAACCTTTAGTGAAGATACCAATGAATTTCAAAACGTTCCCGGGAGAAGACAAAAATAAATAAGAAAGGTTTTGCCTCCTAGCAAATGATTTGACAACAATGGATATAGATGTAAAGAATTTGCTCTTCACATATAAAGAAATAGTAGTTATTTCAGATGATGGAATAAATGTATCTTTGATATGATCCAACCTTCACGGGGAAGTAAATGCTCGTCTTCTCTTGCATGCATGGGATGCTTCCAAAAAAAGTCACAAAAAGATTATCATAAATACAGTCGATTCTGATGTCTTAGTGATAGCACTTTATGCAATCTCACAAAGCTCTGACCTGCAAGAGCTATGGATTGAATACGAAACTGGGAGGAATGTCCAATATCTCCTTGTTCATGAATTATACAATCAACTTCCCAATGGAATACCAAGCTTGGTTCCCTTTTTGCATTGCTTCACAGGATGAGACACAGTTTATTAATTCCTTAGGTGTTGGTAAAAAAAAGTGCTTGGAGGACATAGATACCATTTCGGGGGTTTGATAATGATTTCCAAGAATATTTAGACATCCCAACAACAATTACGCCTCACAATCTTGCATTCTTTGTGCTTCAGCGTTTTGTGATGCTTATGTGTCATCCTACATCTACTGCAGAAGATGTAAATGAGGCTAGAAGAATACTCTTTACCCAATAAAACCGAAGAATTGAAAATATCCCACCAACCTCTGGAGCATTGTTGCAACATTTGAAACGTGTAGTATTGGAGTGTAACATTTGGAAAAATGGTCTGACAACTAACCCTATGCTGTTGGACCCATGTGCTTGGGGATGGAAATAAAGTGATGACTTCACGTATGAACCTGTATGGACAAAAATACCAGACGTAAAAACAGACTGCAAAAAACTAGTCACTTGCAAGTGCTAAAGCAGTTTCTTAGAGTCATTTTGTAAAAAGTGGACTTCAATGTACACTTCTATGTGCCTGTGAAGGACATTGATCAAGAAGTGATGGCAATTAACTATTGCTATCAACCAATTCAATTGGAACGTTATTGATTTTATGTGTTCTATTAAATTTATTGCGTTGTTTATAATTATGTGATGACAAATATCACATTTAATATCAAATTTACATAATTTTACTACATATTTAATTAGGAAATTTAATTACCTTTCAAATTTTTATACGGCTGTTATTGGACTATAATTATTGGATGTTTAAACGGTACTGTTAAGTTGTCATGAATTTTGATGACGTTTTCACATGCCACTTAAAGGTCTTTTGGGAGTGTATATTGACTAATTTATGTTTTTAAATACGTAAACAAGTACCACTTAATATTTCATGATGATTGATTAAATGGTTCTTGCAATATAACTGGCCGGAAGTTGTGAGGTAGTGTCAGATGGAAGCAATTTCGATGACGTCATCTAATGCCACCGCAAGGCCTTCTGGTAGTGTATGCTGACTAATTTATGTTTTTCAATACGCAAACAAGTACCACTTAAAATTTCCCGGGGATTGATTCAGTGGTTCTTACAATATAACTGGGTTAAATTTGTGAGATAGTCCCAGATGGCAGCCACATTGATGACTTTATCACATACCGCTGCAAGGATTTTTGGGAGTGTATACTGGCTGATTAATGTTTTTCAATATGTAAACAAGTACCACGTAACAACTCATGATCATCTATTAAGTGGTTCTTACAATATAACTGGGTGAATGCTGTGAGGTAATGTCAGATGGCAGCCATTTTGATGACGTCATCGCAGGCTGCCACGAGGCTTTCTGGGAGCCTATGCCGGCTGATTAATGTTTTTCAATATGGGAAAAAGTACCACGTACAATTAAATGATTCCTGCAATATAACTGGGTTACAGTTTTGAAGTAGTGACAGATGGCAGCCATTTTTAATGACGTCATCACAGGCCACCTTAAGGGTTTCTGAGTGTATCTCCTGGTTGATTTTGATTCTTGAATACGTAAAGAAGAACTCTACCAAATATGGTGCTGGTATCTGGAAATGAAATATTTTGCCACTAACAGTGCCCACAATCCTGTAAATCCTTTCTCAAACTAATCACTTGAATAAATAACAATGGAAGACTGCAAGGGCTTACCTCGTTTAGGTTGTTTTTCATGCACTAATATTTTGAATCTGGTATATTTTATTATATTAATTTTTTAATTGAGTTTACTCAAAAATATTTGTACACTTCTCAATTATGAAAACAAAATGAATGGTTATATTTAAATTTTATTCTCAATCGCACCTTTCAATCGCACCTTTGAATGTAGACTGAATGTAAGACGATTCATTAATAATCAACAAATTTGGCTACTTTAGCCTTCAAAATATAATAGTAAATGTTAATGTTAATAAATATTCTTTATAATTATTATAAAATACCTTTGCTAATATTTTGTTAATATTTGCATTTTAGTTATCTAAATTCATTTATTAAATCCTCATTGGCTGCTATATTAATGCACTGTAGAAACCGGCATAATGTATAACTAATCAAAGCTTAAAACTATGACACATTATTTACAATGAGAAACTATAAAAACGTGGATGAGAATATTACATTTAGACTTAATATTATGTATTATGTCATTCATAATTAGTTATGAAGTAAAGTTTTGATACCAAAATCAGTGACGCATGGATTTATTTAATTTAATACAGTATTACTATATGTGTATCTATCTGTATGGATATCAATATATCGTTTAGTTAAAGTATTTTTAAGGGGGCTGAATAAATCCAAATATCACATAGTTATAGACAGCTTTGAAGGGACTTTCCTATTACATTAAGTGTTTATTTGATCTTTTAATATCATATGGGAATTGATTCCTAAGAGTTAAATAACAATTTTGGAAACAATTTAATTTCTTATGTAAAGTTTAATTCAATAATTTTCGGAAAAATTAAAAAAATAAATTCACTATTTCCTATCTTTTTAAACGAAACTTACTGTATCTTAAGACGTATTAAGTTGTTTAATTTATTTTTAATATGTTACTAAAATTTATTTTTACTTGGATAAACTTTTAATTGACATTGAGTATTTTACGTAAAATTTAATTGGATATTAATTTTTTTTTATAAAATTAAAAAATATCTCGACCGTTTTAACAAAAAATTACCAAAATAAATTTAAACTTTTCAAATAAAAACAATCAAACATTTAATTAAATATATATATTGTATATTTTTTTAGCCCCACGTCTTACTATTTGTTCGGGTTGTAGGCTTATGTACATGATTATTACGCTAGTGGTTTTAGGTATGAGGTAAGCTATACTTATAGGAAGTGTACCCATATTTGCGTGAATGAAGAGTGGAAATCATTTTGAAAAAACCCTCATTACACCCAACTAAGATTCAAACCTCAATCTCCCCACCATTGATTATCTAGTCTTTTGCAAAAGTAGCAACCTAGACCATGCGGCCACTAAAGTGGGTTTTTGTATAATTTACTTTCACGATTTAGTAGATTGGTTTCCAACGAGTAAAGAGGAAAATTTCACATTGAATAAAGTGGATAAATTCACAAATGAGTAATGTGGCTGCATTTACAAATGTATAGAGCTGAAAGTATCCAGATGAGAAAAATAGGTGTTTGCATCTTAAATCTTTAATAACTTCCAAAGAATTTATAAAGTTAGCCTAATGTATTATTTAATAAAAACTTATAGTGTTAAGAACACTCTTTAAATTATTGTAGTCTTTCTAAAAATTTTAAACTTAAGAGATAATTTATTCATTTCTTCCTCGAAGTTTAGTAAAACAATAAAATTGGTGAAAAATAGATAGTCTACTCTCTAAAATATAAATTTTAAAGGTTGAATATAATGATAATTTTAAATCCCCTGTCATATTAATTATTTTATTGTGAGAGTTACTATTCTTAAGGAGTTGATGGGACGATTAAAAAACACTTTAAAATGCCTCCACTACAGGAAGTTGTTTATTCCTCTTATATACATCCTGCTACGAGCCAAAAAGTGATGTTTATGAGTCACTCCTAGTGGTGTGGTATTTTATTACTTTGGATTTTCTCATTTAGAATTTTCCCAAGAGCATTATTATTTTTACTTTTTGTCATCCTTGTATTGTCTTTTTTCTCTTCGAATATATTCAACTTCATCATTTAAAAAAAATTTTTTTGAGTATCCTGTATGTGAAAAGATATCTTAGAAATATAAATACTAATCAAGTAGTATTAATTAAACTTTGCTTCCTTCTGAATAATTCATAGCGTTTTCATGTGGACCTCTTTATAGTCAATAGGAGCAAACATTGCAGTAATATTTTTATCAAACCACCAATACATAAAGTCTTATTTTGGTATAAGTTCCTCATTCTTTACTATTTTATTCCTTGGAATTTTTATCATAAGGTTTTCAGTAACGGTTTTATTAATATTGTATTTTTCTCTCTTAAAAACTTGTTTGAGATCAATACAGTTGAAATGTTGTCAGTGCTTGATTTGAAATATCTCTCATATGACTTGATCTTATTCATATCATTTTTAATATGACATTTTTCTAATTTTTATATTTAGAAAGTTGTTGCATGTGTTCGGATCGATAAGCCTTGTATGAACCTTCCTGCCCTACGATTCGTGTCAGTCATGCCCATTTTCTTTCCTGTAAAATAATAAATTTAATTTTAAGATATCTTACTTTAAAGTTAATGGGCCTGCCACATAAGCCGGCATGGATTAAAACCCGATAGCTTTGGTGTTGTGTTTTTTGTCACCCGGTATTACTACCTGTTCAGTTTATAGGCGTTTGTGCTAATTACGGTAGTATGTTATGGATGAGGAAGATTGAATTTAGAAGAAGTGATCCTACATTTGTGGGGAGAGAAATATTGGAAAGCCAGTTAGAAAAATAACAACCTTAGTACACATGACTGAGATTTGAACACTGATCTCCATATCATCAGAAGTTCAGTCTATAGCACGAGTGATGCATTAGACAATTCAGAGATTTAATTGAACGTGACAATGCTCTACCATGTTTTCACTTAAATAAATGCAGCCTAGTCATATTATATTGATAGGGTAAAGCTAGGTTAGACTTTACGTAGTATAATCCCTGTCCAGAACATCTTTTAACCCTGGAATGCTACCCTGGGTGAATCTTCAACAAAAAATTAGTTCTTATGTGTGTCATTAGGTAGCAGCACTCGCCAGGACTGTGTGTCTCAGTATATCCTCCTCAATAGTACATATATAGCCACAGACCCTGTCAGACTTGTAATACAATTAAGTTCTGTGCGCAGAATCTTCTCTGGGTTAGTAATTCACCCATACTAGTGTTAACGAAACTTTGCTTGTAGTTTGTCATGCAGTTGATTTTATGCATAAGTGTGTTAGTTTTAATAGAATATTCAAGTATTTAGTACGGATGGATTAATAACAGATGAAGATATATTGGATGCTTAAAGTAACATTTTGAAAACTTTGTTTCTTTGTGAGACAGTGAAAATGAGGATCCTAATGAAGGTTAGGTTAATGTTTTAGCAGAAGATGATCGATGTGTTGGATGAAGAACTGAAAGTGGATAGTGAAGACGATGCAGAATATGTACCAAACTCTGAAAATTATTAATTTGTAAGAGACAACAATATTGCTCATACAGCAAAAAAGAACCGAGTAGATACTGTTTCAGCTACGACTTTAGAAAATGGGTGTTTACTTATTCCTAAAAAAAATATAATTTGAAGTGTAAAAAGAAAACAAATGTTTAGCTACTGTTCCTACAAAGGGAGGAAAAAATAAATAAATAAATACTGTACCAGCCATGCCCGATCCAAAATGTAAAGCCAAATAACCAACTTCACCTCTCGAGCTATGGGAGATATTTTTGACTGATTTCTTAGTAACAGTTATTTGTAAATTTACCAATCAAGAAATTGAAAAGCAAAAATATGCATGTGATCCATCCTGGTGTCAGCCTACAAAAGTTTTAGAAATAAGATCTTTGATAGGTATATTATTTGTGTGTGCTGCCAAGAAAGAAGATTATGATATCCTACATCAGGATCAGCTTTGTACAGGGCAACAATGCCTCTCCAAATGTACATATATTTTATCTAGAGTCTAAGGTTCGATGACAAATCTTTGCGTAAAAAACAAGACCACTTTGATTCTATTCGTCAGTTGTGGACTCAGTTTGTCGATAGCTGCAAACAATATTATTCTCATTCAGTACATTGCACCATAGATGAACAGATTTTTGGTAAGTGCCAATTCCAAATATATTCATAGCAAAACTTACAAATACGGATTAAAAATCATCAAACGCAACCCAAACACATCAATGTTTCTCTTAAACTCCCATAATACGCTTCACTTCACGTCCTACTATTCTAAAAGGGGGAAAATTGTTTTATTAATTTTAACAATACATGAAGGAAAGGTCCTATCTAATTAAAAAAAAACATTTATAGGTAATCGAGTTCTACAACTCACTACATACATACCAAATCATGCCGTTCCCTTACAGGGTAGGTAATAAACTGTGCTTAGAGCTCAAAAAACAATTTCTTATCTAATCCATCCTCACTAGCTTCCTCCACAATCCCCTCTTCTTACAAACGCTCTTCGCTTCAACACCATCCATAACCCGAGTCATACATGCACTTTCATTCTTAAAGCTCTTAATGTTTATCATTTTCACACATTCGTCTACAACATTTAACAACGTGTTTCATGGCCTGCCCCTTCATCTATCACCCAAGTGTGGTAAAGGACAGGGGTGCAATATGCACATAGTCAAAACAAATTGGTGTGCAACTATTTTTTTCAGAATTGATCAGGTTGTCCTAGTGTGAGAACCGACTGAAAAACTGTTTAGTCTTTGTGTAAGTACAGTACCTAATAAACATTCTGGCCTTATTAAAAGTTCCAGGTCACTAGAACGTAAATTAGCTGGGCAGACCCAAATTGCGGAATAAGGTATACCTGTTGGAAGACATTCAATTAGGGGCCACTTGAATTGCGGAATAAATTATACCTGTCAGCCGGTCCACACGAATTGCAGAACAACTTGAAATCCCATTCAACTCTTAATGACTCTTTACGCAAAAATTCGTCCGTTTTTAGATTAAAGCAAAAAGCTATAAGCCTCGATACAGCTTACCTCTATCAAATAAAGTAATGTATTGATAGGGTCACAAAATAAAATTTAAAAATTATGTGAGAATATTTTATAGGGTTTTATGTAAGCTATAATACTTTTTTTTATTTGAACATAGGATTAAAAGTTTTTAACTCATCAGAACTTTCACCTACATTTTGGTGAAAGAAATATTTTAAAATATCAAAGCACTTCATGAATAATCCGAGATTTATAAACGTCGCAAATCTTCTCAGTGCCCTCTCATGTAGCCTTCTTTAGTAACATTGAGTAGGGCTATAGCTTGATCCCGGAATAATTTTATGCGGGATCCTGTTTCTTCATCCCTTTCAAGCTGTTGATCAGTACTTTGTTCTAAAAAAAACTGTCGATTTATTCTTTTAGTACAAATTGAGAGACCAAACCTCACAACTGCTAGTTAATATTTTGACAACAGGTTACAAACAAGCATTACCTACATGAATGCGATTTTGGATATCCTCTTGAATTTCATTCCTTTTTGCTAGCATAATTTCAATGTATTTAAGTTGGTCTAATTTTCCAAACCGCATGTGGCTGATAAGCTAAAACTTCTATTCCAAAATTGTACTTTATACTATGACCATCAATGGTTTGAACTAAGATAAAGGCACAGTTGAAAGAAACTTAAAAAAAAAACACAAATCAACCCTATTTCAACTTTGTTCAGTGATGCCAGAGCAAAGACTGGCACAACAGTTGAGATGGACGCTTAGGATTAGCCCAATTTGTTTTTTCCCCTGGAACAGACGATGTGATGTTTGCCGTAACGAATCCGCTCACTTGGCGTTGTCAATGCGCGCGAGGGATTTTCATGCTTCGATGTTTCCTACCCTGCTATTTCCTGCACGCCAAAGATTGGATTACACGGCGAAGAGACGGTCTTTTACTGTGCTAGAAGAGGCCTTCCTAGCATCCGAGCAATGCTTGATTCAGATTACACGCTTCTAAGCAGGCTTAACCATTTCAGACTTACTATTCAACATTTAGAATAGATCGTGTGCCAAATACCAGATTAATTTACTCTTTAACAATGAAAAACTAACGGAACCGATTAATGTAGAAGACTAAAATAGTTTTTTATGACTATGTATGAAACTAGTTAGTATGGTATTAAATTTGTAATCAAAGAAAACTACATATTATGTTAAAGTATGTGTGTCAAAGGTTCTAAAATATTTGGATCATCTGTAGCCTATATTTTAACAGTTATATTTAGATATCACTTTTTAAATGTATAGTGATATACACCAAATATTTTAAACTAACTAAATTATATATTAACCCACTTCGGTGGCCGCATGGACTAACGCGCTACTTAAGCAGTTGACTATACCGCCGATGACTGGGAGATCAAGGTTTGAATCTTGGTCAGGTGTACTGAGATTGGTTTTCCCTAAATGATTTTAAAATCCACCTCCACGAAAATGTGGGTACATTTACTATAAACCTAGCCTTCCTAAAAACATTAGCGTAGTTAATTCGTAAGCGTATAACCCGAAAGGGTAATAAGAAACAGGCTAAAAAAACTATATTATAGAGAATAAATATATTACTATTCAATCGGTTTTTTTTTATTAAACCACTTTACCTCAGTTAATATATGCCACTCTGGATCTTTAGGTTCATGAGCTAAGTGTAGAGTTAATATAGTCTGGATTCCCGGTGATTTAGAAGTCGGGGTTTGAATCTGGGACGTGCAAGCAAGGGTAGTTTTTCGTATATATTTTACCATTATCCTTACCATTATCCTTCTATGTTATATAATATACTGTATAACCCTACTGGATCAGTATATTTAAATCTTGATAGTCTTGGCGGGTAGTATGAAACTGTGCAAACAAAGGGAGAGAGACAGATGGGACCAAATCATCTGAAAATCATGTTATCTCATTACTATTTCAGAGGACAACTCTGTGTAAAGAATAAACTAAGTGTGGTTTTAATTGATTAAAATAGCTCATTTAAACAATGATTATACCTCAATATCACTTACCAATAAAAATAATTTAGTTTTAAACTCTTTTCTTTTATAGTTTTTCACAAGTTTACTATACTTGGTATCTTTATTTAGTGTGCATCTATATTGACTATGCATCTATAATGAATCTGCAATAATAAATATTAAGTTAAAAATTTAAAAAACGTTTTCTTGCTATGGCACAATTTATATTAACTGTGGGAAATAATCAATGGATTATATTGTATTTGTTAAGAGATTGTAATAACTACACAAATTTAGCTTGAAATAGTATGAAGTATATTTATCATGATTTTCAAATTTATATTCCAATTAATTTTATTTTTCACAGTGTATTACTATCCGTTAAGGTCACACACATCAATATTACATTTCTTTAATCTATTAGGGGATAAGGAATGTAGAATTTAGAATAAACTTACCCTTTGATGCTAAGTGTGATCTCAATAAATAAAAACCACTCTAAGAAACCATAACCAGGATCTGAACCCTAAATCCCAGTCATTAGAGGTCTACTCTATAATACAAGCTAGATTTACACTATTCGATCACCGAAGCGGGTATTCTCTTTTTAATCTTTCAACATGTTTAAAGGCAGTTTCAAACCAAGCTATATTATTTACGAGGACTAAATCCAAAGTATCTGTGTTTTAGAAATAAATAATAATAATAATATTTAGCACGGCGTCTTATTAACCGTTCGGGTTATACGCTTAAGTACTAATTACGCTAATGGATTAGGAAATGAGAGGGTTGAAGTTAGATGAAGTGAACCCACATTTGCGTGGAGGGAGAGTGGAAAACCATTTAGGAAAAAACCTTCCCCGGTTCACCCGACCGAGATTCGAACCTCGATCTTCCAGTCCTCGGCGGTCGATCTCAACACGACTAGCGTGTTAGCCAACTACGCCACCGAGGCGGGTTTTAGAAATAAATCATTACCATAATCACCATCAACTGTTTACAACCTGTGGATAGTCTGGTTCAATAAAATGCCTCCGTCATTCTGTGTTTTTCCACCAGTTTTCCTCCTTTAATCATTTCCATTCTTCTACTCTCAATTCCCTACTTACTTTTATCTGCTTCCTCCATTTCTTTCCTGGTCTTCCTTGCGTTTTTATACATACTTTATCTCCATTACTTGCTTTAGCATTTTCTCCTTTTCCATCCTCATTTCATGCCCATACCATCTCAGCCTTGCTTCCTTTACTACCTCATGTACTCCCTGTACCACCATTCTTTTCTGGATGACCTCATTCCTAAAACTGATCCTCGTGACAGCTAACCTAATCCTAAAAAACTTCATTCTCGTGGCCTCCACTTTCCTAGTTTCCCTCTCATTGACCATCCATGTTTCTGCTGCATATGTGACCATGGGTACAAAGGGCGCTCTTTACAACACTTCCTTACACTCCAAGGGCATTTCTTTTCTCGATAGCTCGTCTCTTAAGAAATCTATTTATAACATTTCCCTCTGCTGCCCACTTCTTATTAGATCCTCTCTAATAGCACCCTTAATATCAATCCCGCTTCAAAGATATTTTACATTCTGTACTTTTCTCAGCTATAATCCATCCAACTTTATAGCCTTAAAAAGACTTTATACTATTTCTGGTTATATTCATCAAATGGGGGGCCGGAAAAATATGAGGCTTAGTTTATTGTGTAAGATGACTATTGTCGTTTAAATTAAGATCCTTTAAGAGATTTACTCAGGCATATATGGCTCTCACATTAGTATGAGCTTTTTTTATAACATAAACATGCTTCTAACACAAAAAATAAGGCGTATATTTATTACTCCAATTTATATTTTTGTGTATATGTATTCACATAATATTCTGTTCCATGATTCTGAAATCCGTTTTATTTTCAAGTCGTGTTTTTGAGAAAAATTTCGTTTTTATATCAGAAAATACGTTTATATTTAAGAAGTGGGTAGGGTAGGAAAGTATGTATCGTACCAATATTGATTGAATCCCAAGGCATGGGGGTTAAAAGGGAACATGTTTCAGACTTTGGTACAAGGAATCTGCAATAAAAACTTTTTTTTATTTTTGAGAGGTAGCGACCGTTCTGTGCATTTTGTGTTATTGTGATCTTGATCCTAACATGAATGGTAAATATCTTAAAGAGATACAGTTATGTATCTTGCTTTTTTGTTGAAAGTATTATTTGAAAATTGGTTGTAGAACTCCACAATAGAAATTAAGTTATAGACTCAGTAAAATGTTTTGCTTTATTTTCTAACTATACACCAAAAACTTAATATTGTTTTCCCAATAAGGTAGTAGGTGTATATAAATTTGTACCATCACCAAAACAAAACATACTACATTCTAATAAACTTTAGAACTCTTTTAAAAATCAAAAGTGATGTGTGTAGTTGGTTGAGAACCTTTTCCCAAAAATGTATATCAATAAAATGAATAGATTTTGTGTCTATCATGAGGGTTGCACGATATCTACCGCAAGCAGAGGTCTGAAATTTCAAAATTTATTTGTCCCCTCTACAAAACTATGTTCACCTCAAAGCAGGAATTTTAATATTTAGATTTGATTATTTTAAATTAATTAAAATAACCCAGAAGAAATAAAATGAAGAGATTTTTCCTGTCTGTTCGAGACCAAGAAAAGTGCTACCACGGACAATTCTGGGTACTTCTGCTAGTTACTAATAAGTTTAAGATCTAAAACATAATAACTACTAGCAATAGTTTTAAAAGTTGTTCATACTAATAATGGATATTGAAACTTATGTTTATATTGTTTTTGAAACATATCTTTATTAACACATTATAAAACTTTATTTATAAATGGATATTATAATTATTATTTTGATAATGAATGAAACTGTAAATTCGAGCTTTATTGGTTTTTCTAACTTGTTGTATTACAAAATTTAATCATCTCTTCTATTAATTACAACATTTTTGATGATGTTAAGAGCAGTGAAACCCATAAAATTCTTTCTTTTCTAGGTAAATAAGTAGAAAAATAACTATTTAAAAACAAGCAAGTAAGAAATATAATAATATTTATAAATAATTTAATTTCTGAATTGTAACATTTTCAAATAATACATAATATATATATTTCATTTAATATAAAATTATTATTATTATTGTAATTGTTAATTTATTTTCAACACTTGTTCAAGGTTTTCATATTTTTATTACTATATCTACTTTATTTTTATGCTTAAGACGATGAAAATTCTGAAATACAAAAAATTAGAGAATTACCATAATTTTCACTGATGATTTCATTTCTTATAACATTTAATATTATCAATAGTTGAACAAATGTAATATTCTAAATGACAGTAACAGCTGATACTTAAATATTAATATTTAAATCTGAATGTTGAAAATCTATTCCTCAATTCACTATGTCACCTTAAGTAGCTATGTAAATGTTTTTGTGCCGATCGTTAAATTTTAAAACATATTTACACCACAAAATTTATTTATCATATACATATATTCACCAATACCTATTATAATTTAAATATTTTATCCCATGTGCTCAATAAAGTAATCTATTAACTTTTCACCAAATGCTAAAAATAGGGTTTTTGATTTATCTCAAGACGGCAGAAAATTATTTTAAAAAGCATTAAAAAATATTAGGTTAGCAATTCCATAGACCAGCCTAATCAATAATTTGTGTAAAAATTAAATTTATAAATGGCAGAATGGCGAAAGGTAAAAAGAGTTACAATAACGAATCAAATGGTTTGTGTTTACAATCGTAGGATAACAAATTCATAGTATTTCTCTCAAATTATAAGTCTGAGGAACTAAGTAATATTTTAAATGATGAATAGTGTTAACCCTTTAAAATGCCTTAGTCATAACATTCAAATACATCATTTCTGTTTTATAGTGTATTCACTGAATTATTTGAAACGTGCTTAAGCTTTTTTTTTTGTAAGCTAGAAGGAGTACTTTAATTAAGTAGGAGTTACCTCACGTTAATACATATGTAATAGGGAAAATGTGAAATTTATAGTTTACCATTCTATAATTATCCATTAAAAACTGTTCTCAATATGTGTCAAGTTTTAAAGTCATCATTAGATAGATATTTATTTATTATGATACAATAACTTATGAGTATAAATAAAAAGTTTATAAATGATATCCATGACGTGTGGCCTTGTCAAGATGAGTAAGGATCCACGAGCACATTCAATAGAAAGTGGTACTTTAAAACATACCAAAACAATAAATTAACTCACCAATATGAATGATCTTTTACAGAAATTGAATAATATTATACATTTTACTCAAATACCAACCTTCAATAAACTTAAGTTGTACACATGAATTTGACTTCGAAGCTTATTAAACCATTCATGCCTTACTTTCCATTTCCCAGAATAATTTCATCGACTGGTAGCCAAGGGCAGTTTTCCGTCCTTAATAAAGAATTTCAATGGTCTCTGTATGCTTCAAGAGGATCCATTCCATAATAACTAATAAATCTGTTGGAATGTTCCCTGCAGAGCTTGAGTTGAAAAAAGAAGAGGGGGCATTGAGTTGGAGGGGTAGGAGGATCCCTTTCAAATTAGTTCTCAAACAAGTATTTTAATTTTAAATAAAGAAAAATACTTTGGGAATGATATTCAACTGTATGAGGTTTATTAATTTTATCAGAGAGCTTGTATATATTCTGTATTAAAATTAAATATTTATTTCTACTTGAATTTTGAATAAAATTGAAACACTTATACTCTAAAATATATGTTTTATATAAAGACAGCAGTACACTGCCTTGCACGTCAGTATTTGCTATCTGTTACACTTTGATTTGAATCAAATCCCTTTCACGATATTAGTTTTGAGAAGGTCCTTTGAAATGGTAAGCTGTAAGACTATCTCAATATTCTGAAATATATATCTCAGCTGTGACTGCATATAAAAGAGTAATATTTCAAAAGTAATATATATTTGCTTATTTGAAAGACTAAGTATATAATAACGTGGAGAACACAGATTGGGGACAATAGTTTATAGATTATATCGAACATCATCATTTGATATGGTCAATGAGTTTAAATATTTAGGAACAATTTTAACTATCAGTAACTATATTAAAGTGTAAATTAGGAAAATAATACAGTTGGGATATGCATTTTATTACTCGGTCAATAAGTTGATGATATCTCATCTGTTTTCAAAAAATATAGATCTCAGAATATACAAAAAAATAATAATTCTACCGATTGTTCTCTATGGGTGTGAGATGTGGTCTCTTAACTTAAATGACGAAAACAAATTTAGAGAGTTTGAAAACAAGGTGCTTTAGAACATATTTGGTCCAAAAAGAAATACAGATATTGGGGAGTATGTGAGGTTACATAATGATGAGCTACAAAAAACTTTACTCATAATAAGACATTGGAATAATCAAGTTTCATAGCTTACGCTGGGCAGGACATGCAACGCGAATGTAAGAATCTATAATCATGTTCTGGGTACTGACTAGCAAACCCAATGGGAAGAGACCATTAGGAAGACCTAGATGCAGGTGTGTGGATAACAAGAGAATAGACCTGAAAAATATAGGATGTATTAATAGGGATAGGGTGTAATGAGGTCGACTGGACAGAACAAGCTCAAGATAGGGCTAGCGTGTAGGTGGGTTTGATAGAACTAGCTAAAGTTAGAGATAGTGTGTAATGATATGAATTGGATAGAACTAGCTCAAGATAGAGGTAGGGTGTAATGAGGGGGGCTGGATAGAACTAGCTCAAGATAGGAATAAATGGCGTACTTTTGTAGGTTCGGTAATGAACTTTCGAGTTCCTAACGCCATGGATTAGATATACTAAGTAAGTATATTCAAGTTTTTCAATGGTATAACAAAAAACTAATCCGAGATGTTGATGAATGTCAACGTGTCATGACCCCCGAACCCTAAAATGTTGTTTTTGCAATGCCATCTGTATGTGTGTCTGTTTAACCCTAAAATTAAGAGTAGTTTAATGAAAAGCGAAAAAATCTATTTTCTCAAAATTAGCTCTAACGAGTTTGATTGAAATTCGTATCTAGGCGTGGATTAAGATTATAAACAAAACTGCTAGTTTAATTTTCCTATGCAAAATACTTTTAGGGTACTCTAGAGAAGCGGAAATTTCCGTATCTCCACAAATATTTGAGATACTAAATAACTTATAATTGCAAAATTGTAGTATTATTAAAAATAAAAAATGAAAATATATAGTAATAATAAAAATGACACAATAAATTTAAACCTAAACAATTTTTGTGCAAAAAGGTTAGAGGCACGCAACTTAAATTTGAGTAGGTTAATTAATGCATATTTTCACCAATATAATACTTAATGTGATTGTCTTAAGTATTTATGATAATTACCGTGTATTAAACATTTAATAATCTTACCAATGACAATTTAAAATTTTAAGTCTGGTTAGTGAGATAGTATAAGTGACAATAAAATTATTAGTGACTTTAACATTGATTTAATTTCCTGAAAGGGGCCAAAAACCCCCCACACGACGCTCCTGGATCTGCCCTTGGTACATCAATGATTTTTCTTTCTCATTTTAGAATCAATAGTATATAATTACCTATTTTATTGGTAAGAATTTATAAACGCGATATTTAATAGCAATGCGATAACCATAAGATGTGCATTCCCTTCTAAAATAACGAAAATTTTAGCCGGAAGTAAAAATTTTAATATCAAGTATTAACCCAGTGTCGATATTTTATATTGGTCCAAATATACAAATGGAGATTAATTCCTAAAATATAAAATTAAAAAGTTTAAAATCGTGAGTCAAAAAATGTTTTACGTAAGTTTAGGGCAATTTGTTCTCGGGCTCGCTAGCGTATATTATATTAAGAATTTTGAGTAAATATCTCCATTTTTGAACAATAGAGCGAGAAAGTCCGTGTGGATTTCCTGTACTATTTATTTTTAATAAGCATGCTTATTACATATAAATAACGATGCTACAAAATGACAACTCTACAGGGTTGAAAAAGTACAGCACTAGCCAGGGAACCAATATGTTAGAAAGAGAAGTGTCCATAAGAGCGTGTACTGCAATTTAAAAGTGGAACGGAGAGTTTACCCTCCTCGAATGACGTCACATGCATAGCATCTCTTCTCTTATCCACAATCTAGCCCCTTTCTCTATTCCTTTAACATTCCTTTACCGTCATCTCCAAGCTAATAATATTGATCATCCCTCAAATATTTTCCTCTCCCCCTTAACAACATGGTAACTTGCCTAATTTAATATTTACCTCCCACAGAATGGTATGAATATCTTCGTGGGCTCGGGTCACACAACAACATTCTTGGCGTTCTCTCCGTGATCATCATTCCTTCATACAGGAGGGCTGACTTAGCTGGCTTTTCCGATATCGACATGCTTGTTGATGTTGTTATTAAGAGGGTTGAAGTTGCTTTGGCAAGCGTAGAATTCCTTCCCTTATGCGGGTCGATTATACCAAGGGGTTTACAAAAGGAAAGTCATTGAAGATAGTTTAGGACATTACTATGGGGAGGGTCTATAAAATGTGTAATAAAGAACTAAGTTTTAAGTCATAGTTTTTCAACCGATTTACCGTAAAGGGTCAGGTCCGTTGGAATTTGAGAAAAGAGCAAAAAGAAGCAATAAACATTTTGAGAAGCAGAAACTAATATTTTTTAACACATATCAAAACTATTTTTTTAAATAACAAAACTATTAGAATTTTAGCTATTTAACTTTTAAACTAAATATTAATATTCATTTATTATTATTATTATTATTATTATTATTATTATTATTATTATTATTAATAATATGGCTATAAAATTTCTCCTTAAAAAAACTGATAGTGTTCCATGACAATTTTAGCAACTTGTTCTATATGCCATTTGTTTTAAATGGTTTAAAATCACTAGTCTATGGAAGAGTACACCTTTACATAGAAAGGGAGCAAGAAGTCTCCCCTTACGAACTACACTATAATCTTATATTATAGGACAGGGCCCGGATTTTGATGACATGTAATTTTTGTTCTCGCCTCATAAAATGCCTATAAACTCTGCTCATCATCCACTTGTTGTAGAAATGTATATTTTATAAGTTTTTTGGTCAGTTTTTGTCATTTTTGAATTTAAGGTCACTCTTTCTTGGTTTGAGTAATTTTTTATGCCATTTTCAGGAAATTTAATGGATTTTGGACACATTATTAGGCATTTTGAGTAATTTTATTTTATATTTTATATTTTATATTTATTTTATATTTTATAAATGCATTAATGGTCAAACACAAAAAAAAAATCAATGCGCTTTTTTCGGAATAAGAATATAATGTAGGCCATGAAATTGTACCCTCTTTGCTTGTTTGGCTGTAAAATACATATTCATGGTGAGACAGTGCAACTAGGCTGGAGAGGGTTGCGTTGAGAGGTCATGGCTATTACTTCTGAAGCATCTATTTATAAATCAATGCTATATTTAGCATAATGCACGGTATTAGTTGCTAAAGGCAAATTTTTTGCAACCGTATTGGTGGTAAAATAGCATAACATGTCACTCTTGTACTGGATTGGGAGATTGTACCTCAAATCTTGGTTGAGGTAAACTGAGGGTACTTTTTTACCAAAAGGCTACCCAATCTTTCTTCCCACAAATGCGGGTAAACTTCCTCTAAAATTTCTACCTTTTTCATTCCTACTCCATTAGTGTATTTAATGTATGCTTAAAGCTCGGATGGCTATCAACACGATGAAAAATAACCTACTTAGTTGTTACTAATCTTATTGGTTACTTTACAAATTGTCCTTTTATTATAAAAGGGAAAATTTCTTCCTTTTCCTTTATCTATTTGAAACAAGCGACCAACCAGGTTGGCCCTTGAGACGTTGGAGTATTAGAGCTTTTAACTAATTAAATGTGTGTTTTTTTTTGTTCTTTGCAGACTTTATACCTAATCCCTAAAAACCTAAGTGTTTTTTAGATTCCATAAATACATCGAAAGAGTTGCCAATGGACAATTATGATGAGTTTAATTATTTTAAAGATAATCGCATTTTTTTTAAATTTAGGACTCACTATATCTGAATGATGGAGCCCCATGAATATATAAACAGTAATTGGTTAAGTTACTTGTAAATTTTATTAATGCTAAACGCTATCAACTACTAATCAGTGCGCACGTGGACAAATACGTCAGCCTGGTAATGTATAATTTTCTGTCGGCAGGGAGTTGAGGATTAGAAATAAAGGATAGGCACACAAGGTATTGTCCCTTAACGGTTTCCCACTTTCCTATTCGTCCCACGAGAATATATGTACATAAACTATATATTTCTACCTTATTCATGCTATCCTATTTCGGAGTAACTATGCAAATAGCCCGGACGGAATGACTGTCAAAATCTTAACCTGGATAATGAGTAGAGCAGAATGAGAGTAGTTTTTGTTTACAGTAAATGTACCTGAATAGAGATATAAATTTCCAGTCTAAAATAGATCCCAAGGAAATTGCCTAACTGTGACGTCACGGCCGGTCAAGATAGGATTTCTCATGTTAGTGAATTTACGCTTTACTCAGCGAGTCTTAAAGATGTAACGTTGAAACGATAAACCTTTGACTCTTAAATAGTTTTAAAAATAATCCTACAGTGTCACATTTTTTTTATACTTAAGTAGTTTTTTCTAAACTTTTTTTTAAATCCTCTACGACATGGGCTATTTGTCTTGGTCACTAAAATGGCATGTAGGAATTTTCCTGCCAGGATGTAGGTTAAAAAAAATCCATGGTAGCATATGTCTATCTGTAATAGGAAATAATAAAAAGGTGAAATTAAAAATAAGTCAGAGTTTCCAAGGCGCAAATAATAAAGTAAGTGTGTAAACTCGTCAGAGGAAGAGGGAAAGTGCCATCAGCACATATACAAAGCCCTCTCGCAGTGGACTACTAATTTTCTGTCCTCTCTTTCTATTTTTTACATTGGCGTCTAAGCGTGATAGTGTTTAGACTGAGTTAAGTTAAGATGCAAACCGGTTCGTAAAATAGCTGCGAAATCTCCATTTTAGGCTACGTCATTAAACTCCAGAAACATAGTGATAGTAGCACTACTGTTTGGAGCAGTCCAGCAGTTGGAGAACATAGAGGGGAGGAGTAAAATACTAATGTCTAGATAATTTGTGTCTTGACCCCCGTATTAAATAGCATCATACGATTCACAAATATCCCTTCTACGATCATATATTCGCTACCTTTAGTTTATGTCTTAATGTTCAGCCAAAATATGTGGCTTATTTTAGAATTTTCAGAGTAGAATAGTTCAACTTCCAAACTATTCATACATGTATAAGTTAATAGAAAATAGTTTTATGTTCCTTCAAGTAAAGACCAAACTCATTTTCTATTAAAGTTTTTATCAATATTTAACCAGAGCGCAACTTCTGATTGGTACGATCTTGGCTATCTATCTATCTATTTATCTATCTATCTATCAATCTATATATCTATCTATCTCAACCAGCAAGGCCCCTTTTACGTTTTACACTTTTTGCTGTCACTATATTGCTGGAATAATATAATAAATGTGAAAAAAAAAAGTCAAAGTGAGGAACTTTCTAACAGAAGAAACAAGCCTTTAGTCCGTTATAGCTTCAAGTGACAGTATCCCTTCAATTCTATTAACTTAACCTTATCTAGGAAGGATGTATAACAATGTTCGTAAATGTATTATTACAGTTTATTCTGGTAGATGAAACTTATTAACATCTGCTCGACGTATGTACGAGAACTAGTCGCGTTTATTCGGGGCGTTGTCGGAAGAAGAAGAGGGAGGGGGGAATTAATAATAATTATTATTGTGTGTAGGTAGGCCTTACTCGAAGTGGTATTCGTGGCTCATATCCTTTGTTCTCAATCCTTGGAGATAATTGACACAGGCGCTGACGGACAAAGCGCAACTCCTACACTGAAATGCAAGCGCCTCGGTGGAAGAACCAGACTTGTACATCACTGGTAGCTGATGGGTCAAAAAATTCTTGTCACTAGACAGTGTCCTAGTAAATTAGTAGTTCTATAAAGGGTCATGATTGGTCGGGTTTTATGTCTCAGACGATGACACTGGTTTCAACTAGAAATAGGAAAACACTTTTGTTTTATGGAGTAAAATGGGGAAGGGAGGGGCTATAATTAGCTTGGAATTCACTCAAATTGAAGTCATACGATATAATATATAACTTCCTATGTAATAAACAAGCCATCTCTGAACTGAATAAATATAGTAGAGTGATCTCTTAACTGAACAAATATATTAGAGCCCTAATTATAAACTAGCTCAGATCCAAAATAGTCTCATGACGTTAACTCATTATTTTGAAAGAAGAAATCCATATTTCACTAATGATACATTTCTCGTCTATGGCGGGAATAGAAGCCGGAACCCTTACCTCAGTAGGCAGAAGCTCTACCAATTGAGCAAAGCTGTGTGACAATAACAATCTTAGCCGTGTTAAAAATATCTAGGAATATTTAATAATAATAACAATAAAAGTAATAAAATTATTAGTCTAACAGAGAGCACTTAATAAATGTGCTCTACTTACACTTCCTTAGCACATAAATGATATCAAAATATGACTAATAGAACCACTTTGGTTGCAGCGTGGTCTAACACGCTACTATTACATTTGACTAGAATAGCGATGATGGGGAGATCGAGGTTCGATTTTCAGTCCATGTAAGCTACTGAAAGTGTTTTTTTTCAAAAATGGTTTTACATTCTCACTATATTTAAATGCGGGTATACTTCCTCTAAATTCCTCCTTCCTAATCGATAAAACCATCAGCGTAATTAGTACATAAGCATGCATAAGTGTATAGATATTTACTAATTAGAGAGCAGGAATAAACTGTGATCAAATATTAAATATCAATAAAAGAACCTCCTGGGAATAAAGCCAGAATCATTTAGAATTTTAATCGATCTTTACAACCAACTATTCATGAAACTGTCTGTATTTGTTGGTCTTACATGTGTGAGTATTCGTCGTACTCAGGTATAGTATACCTGAGTACGAATGAATACGTCAAATGGGCTGGATTGGATAGATTTTATTTTTAAGTGTTAGATGTCGAGTATCTATGTGCAATAAATGCCTTGTGTTTTATAATAATCAATTTAAAACCTTTGGTTCTAGAAGAAAAAAGAATTCACACCTACTTAACATAAAATAATTCATTAGAGCAAAGGATTAATCACAGGACTCTAATATATAAAAGAATAACAAACCCTAGTTTGTGTCTAGGAGTATATAAATAAATTAAATTAGGGATTTAGTATTTATTATGTATCCAAATGTCATGTAACTCTTTTAATCTATAAATTCTTAAATAGTTTGATGAAATAACGATTAATTTTACATCAAACATCTAGTATCACCCACACTAAATAATTTTTTCCTAATTTAATTGTCGCTTGGAAGAGATTATTTACATTCAAACAAATAAACCTACCCTTCATTATCGTTTTCTATATTTCGTTTTTAATTTTTTGCCAAAATATTTCCTTTAACTATATGCTTTAAATAGCTTGTTTAGTTTATCTCCACTAAATCAAACACCAAACAAATCTTTCAAATGCAGAATTTTTAATAATTCATAATCATTAAATATATTAACCTACTTGCCCCCTCCCAATACAGTGATCGGTATTTTCATAGGTGTCCTGACAAATGGTCCCAGAAACATTCCTTACCAAGGAATGCCAGGCCTCCACCGTGGTTCGGATTCCACGTTAAACTGTAGGTCCTCCATTTCATCTCACAATCACCCTACTAGCGTAAGTGCGTATAACCCGAACGGGTAGTAAGACGCGGTGCTAATAATAATAATAATAATAATAATAATAATAACAATTCCTTACCACTCGATTTTTCGCAGCATTTCTTAACACCCTACCTGAAAAGGGTCTACTAATTAATTAAAAATATTTACGACTTGACAAATGGTATCACATCTATCTATTTAGCCTCGAAAAAAACGAGCTAATATGTTCAAGCAAGGTTCATTACTGGATAGTATATAGCTGTGGGAGCGTCAAAATTTCAGTTAATGTAAGATAAATAGTGAGTATAAGTTAGATAATGTTAAAATAGTTTAGCTTATGTAATGTTAGGTTAGGTTATGTTTGTCTAGGTTAAGTTAGATTTCAAATACTTGAAACGCTCCACTACCATTGCCCTTCTCCTTTGCAACGAGACCTTGCATATGAGAGGCATCTTACACAATAATTAAATTAACTTCACCTAAATAAATTTAAAACTGAAGCTTGGCACACATTACCATCAAGTAGTACCATTTGTCGCATCGTAAATATCTTAAAGTTATTTGTAGACCCTTCTCAGCTAGCCATCCCGCTGAGTGATATGAATTGTCTCGTGGTGCGAAATGTCGTAGTTACCATTTGGCGCATATTCATTCTGATTAGAGAAAGACCATTTATAATGACTTTCGACAAGAGAAAATGGTTAGTAATTTTATTCTATTATGGGGACTAAGTGTACTATTTATTAACATTAATTAAATCAATAAAAATCCGTTGCACAACTCCTTAGGAGGGGAAGTAAAGCCGTCAGACCGATATTGATTGTGGAATGTAAAAGAGCCCTAGATATGTGAAACTACCTTTCCTGCAAAACTGTAAGTCTCTTTCTCACCCGCTTGTGGAAATCCACATGGTGGGTGGGCTGATAGCCCAATTCACCTAAAATTATCCGATCATAAAAACTACTACAAGGAATAACTGGATTAGCGAAGTTTTGTTGTAGCCCTTTACTCCACAGTGGGAGTTAAGTGAACTAACAATAAATAAAAATAAATACTCATTACTTATTCACAAGCCTAGCCAAGAACAGCATAAATATATCAATAAACCAAATTTTGAGATTAAATTTTAATTTCTCGTATTTCTTAGAACATGTTAACACAATAAGGAGAGTTATTAGAGAACTAGTTAGGAAATTATTTATAGTTTATATAAAAAAAGTTACAGTCCAATTCTCTTTGGTAGCTAAAAAGTTAATCGATCTATTTTCACGTATTCATACGTCAAGTTTTGTAATATATAGCTTTCACTTTTGAAAGATAATCAATACATATAAAATAACACTCAAAATATAGTAACTCTAACTCCAAGACGATCTTAATATTTATTATGAGATTGTTCAATTTGGGTAAGAAGTAGAATGGTTGTAAAGTGGTAGTTTTTTTCAGGTATCAAGTTCAGAGACCAAGGAAAAAAAAAAAAAAATTCTCTTGCATCCAATCACCTCAAAGGCTCCTATAAGTATTTCCCTGTAGGAAAAGTAATGTAAGAGCCACACCTTTTTATTTATGGACTAGGACCCAAGCCTTATCCAGTGACGTCAACACCCCTTCCCCTTACTCCTCACCCCACCCCAAAACCTAACCATCAACTGGGACCCGTGCAAGAAGGTGACTGTTGGACAAAACATTTTCTAAAATTTTAGAAAACATTATAAAAGAATTGTTGAAAGTAAGGAGTGGTTATAATGAAGGCTAAGACTTAGATAGGGCTAACCAGGAAATTATAAAATTAATTTATAAATCAAGCCTTTAGAAAAGTGGAATTGACAAGCACTAAAATGTACAATTCAAATAGGGTTTAACAAAGAAATAGAGTGTATGATCTGAACAATTATATAAAATTACAATGTATCATCAACAAAAATATAAAGCTCAAACAAGTTTATGAATATTCTTAAAACATAAGTTGACACATTAAAATATTAAAAATAAAAAAATAATATACAATATAACGTAATATAAGCATAGTTCTTGAGTCCAGATTTATGTTTGAAATTAGAGAATAAAAATTAAGCTAACATCTGCCAAATTGATTTTGAAAATTAATTAAAGTATTTGTGTAGTGTAGAATTATATAAGTCTTACCCGTGTCTGTGTCCCATTACTACTTTTCAAAATCCAGCACTGGAAAAGTCTATATTAATTCATTCCGACATGTTTCAGTACTATGGTACCATAATCAGGGAATTATGTCGTTGTAAAAAACACGATGTGTTGTTACGACAGCTAGATGTTAACATTGTTTTTATAAGGCTTCAAATAAATTTTGGAATGATGACTTGCATCCAACTCTACAACAATCCACTAGTTGTTAGGTTTTTTTACCACATATTAAAGTTTTGTAGTTTCTTAATGTATCTTCTGATTAAAATATTCCTACAGTGTGTTGCTTAGCAATTTAAATTTTGCCACATCAAACATGGATGAATAGAAACTATTTAACTAACACATGGTATCGAACTAGTGCTCCTATTACCTGACGTTGACCTGCCTAACCTTTCCTGTCATGGGGAATAGGAGGAACTTAGCAAATATCTCGATAACATATTAGTGTCATCAGGCAGAGCTAAAACTGTACAACTGCCTCATTAATGGAGCATTGATTTGCGAGGTATCAAGGAGAGGTCATCTTCAATATCAATATTGGTAACACTACTCCAAACCTCTCTTATGGAATAACGTTGAACCTTGGCGAACATTTCTGACGAGAAAGCGTTGTTGGGTTTTTTATTCTATAAAACCTCTGGAATTTAGGGTGATATGGAACTTCAGCATGGGCTTAGGTATTCAATTTCTAAGAATTTATTATTTATAACAGTTTTTCCAAAATGCTTCAGTTAAAAAGTGGTTCGAAAAATGGATTTTTTATTAAAAAAATTGCACTTAATACAAAGGAAAATATGTATTAAAGATATGTTATGACCAGGACCTAGACATTTACGGCCTAAGTATGATAAATTAATGAATTAAGATATTAATACAGACCCTTAATTAACTCACACAACTAAATCAAACATGAACCTTAAAAATTAAAACTAAAATTTCTTCTCATTCTGACAAAAATGCGTTGAAAAATGTATGTTTAAGTTTTAATAAATAATTTCGATGTTATTTAAGGATCTACTTATTCAACATAAGTGCATTTAAAATATCCAAATACAAAAATGACGAGGAACAAGAATTGAATATGACCTTTTATTTCAGAGCTAAAAAAATAACTAAAAATTACCTTTAAAAATATGTTCACAGCAAGGTGATCATACACAAATTGTATGTAAATATGAGCATTGTCTAAGATATACCAATAAACTATAAAATGCGTCAAAATCCAGGACATGATTATGATCAACTTGGTAATTTCTTGCAATTTTCCGTGGCCCTTTAAAATCATGTATAAAATTTTACGATTACTATAATATTATATTTTAAATAAATGATACAGTGAACCACACCAACTTTATCGCTCCTTTGCCTAAAAATGAAGGTATTTACTAAAATTTTATGAGATTTGTAAGACTAAATAATATACATCGTTGCAAAAACACTCAAACAAATAGTATACATTAAATAATATACAATGTTACACATAAACATTGAGAAAAAGCAACATCTCTGTTTACCAAAGATAATAGCTTACACCTCAATACAAAATATTTAAATTTGGCAATAACTCAGAAACCATTGGTTTTATAAAAAATACTCGCTTTACTCGCTGGGGGGGGGGGAGCCCCCAGACCCCCAGTGAGTTTTCTTTCCAAGCGGATGTAAACTAAGGTTTTGAACATAACACTTTAAAATTACCGGTATTGTATTATATTTTTCACATATTATTTTAGTTTATCCATACTTATAGGGCAGCTAAAAACCATCAATTTTGGCACGTTTATGATAATTAGATGTGCCAATATTCCTGCCAAATTTTATGATTCTATCTGTCCCATAAGTGTGTCAGAAAATTAAAATATTTCTGGAAAATTTGCAAAATTTATCTAAAATCAAATCTAAGCTGCTGACGGAGATACGAAAAAAAGTAATAGGACCAAACTTGTGGATCTTGTCAAATCCTTGGCAGCTGGTGCAATCCGTCTTTTGATTGGTCTTAACTTTTAGCCACAGGAGACCTCAACCGAAAGGTCCACACTGAATTTAAAGTTGCTCTACTATCTTGAATTTTTTTCGGGGGTTAAAAATTAAAATTTTAGACTTTTTGGAATTTTCCCGTCGCTTATAGGATAGAAGCTATAAGTTTGCTAAATTTCAAATTTCTAGGTAAACATTAATGTCAGTGAGCGAGTGAATGAGTGAGTCATCCAAGTGGCTTTATAGTAGTATAATAATATAATACTTCAAAAAAAAGTCTTCTATTTTTAATATTACTACAACTTTGCAATGCTATTTCGTATCTCAAATATATGGGGATATATGATTATCAACTCCGGAAACTTTTGCTTATGTAAATACATTCAAATTCATTTTCATTGCTCACTGATGATTACAATTTTGTTCTAAATGTTAAACAGTGACAAGATACGAAATTTAATCAAACTCGTTTGAGTTGAGTTTAAAATAAACAATTTTGTTATCTTTTCAGCCTTGAATAAACTACCCTAAATTTTAGGGTAGGAAATATATATACAAAAATCTTTATGTTGAAACTTATGGACACCCTAGATATTAAATTTTAGTCCGAACATTAAGATGGTTTTGGCTCTAGTCCCGAAAAAAGACAGACGGCACTGCAAAAATTCTTTTTCAGGTTCAGTGGGTCTTAAAACGTCATCATAAATTCTCGATTCTCCATTTTTTATGATTGCAATACTTTCTCTACCAAAGTAGTCTGAGAAATTAAAATTAAACATTTATTAAAGGGTAAACATTTAGGAGAATCTCCTTAGTTTCTATTTAAGTATGTATTAATCGAGTAACTCTTTACAATTAGTATGCGATACAACTCCCATCTCGTTTAAGAGTGTTTTTTTTTACAGAAGTGTATCCTATAGAGGGGGAGGGTAGGATTTACACCCTAATCCCCTACAAATAATTTCTAGAACTATCTTCAAATGTTAAAAAAAATAATTTATAGTAAATACAATTATTCCACATTTTAGTCAAATATCTAGATATTCTGAAATCTAAGTTTTAATGATTTATTTACTTCTGAATAGGTATTACATTAATGTATAGGCCTACGTACCGTACAATGACTAGAATGCATACGAACATTATCTGTTCATAAAGATATGGTGATAAAAAAAAAGTTAAATAGTACAAAACAATTGCATAAACTTTCTCATTTTTTATATTATAGCTTTGATGAAAATGTTCTAATATATTTTAGTTTTTGATTAAACTACACTTGAGTAAATACTTCTCATACAAACCAACCCATCATCTATTTAATCAAAATAAACCCTATTTATATAACTTATACATTTTGAGCCAAAATGTACAAATATTTATAAACAATATTCAAATTTTCAAAAATTAGTTATTGGTAAACTACTCTCAAACTATCTGTAATTTAAAAAAATTAAATCTTTGTCTTATCTACTAAGAAAAACTAATCCAATATATCCATTTTGAACTCAATCTTCATACATGATTTAGAAAAAACTAACTTTCTATAATTTGTCATAAGTAAACTACCCTGTCATTTTCTTATAAAAATAAAGATACTTTATTATTGATCATGAAAATAGTCCATTGACACCAACTTTAAATCAAATCGCCGAGTCTCTTTAAAAATCAAATTCTACAAAAATCAGTCTTCAGTAAACAATAATGAAATGAAATTCTTATTAATCGAACAAAAATATATTATTTATCTATGATGTAAAGAACCTAACAGAAAGCAGTTTTGAACCAAATGGCTAGAGCCATTTTTTTAAATATTTAATTTTAAAAATGTATTCGGTAAACTAGCTTTAAAAATATTTCCTCCAAAAACAAGAATGCAATTTAATTTGCGATTTAAACAACTCCCCAGATCTACATCTAACCAATACCATAAACGTAATTTTTTAAGTATTTAAAATTTTCAAAAATAACCCACCATTAGACAAATTTTTACCCGAAATTCAAGAATACAGCTTTGAGCCAGTTCATTTGGTCTATTTTCAAAATATTTCTAATTTTTAAAATCAGTCTTCAATAAACTAACCTTAAGGGATTTTTCCCCCCTAAACAAGTATGGCCTACAGTGTAATGTGTCATGGTAAACATTCCTTAGATACCCATTTAGAAACAAATCATTGGCGCAACTTTTAAAATATCTCAAATTAAAAAAAAAAAGAAAGTTCAATAGAGTTCCCTTGATCAAAACTGTTTTACATAAAACAACTATACAGTACAATTTGTAATGCCAAACACTTTAAAGATACCCATGTGCAATTTTCATGTAAAACACATCCTAAATATGCATTTTAGGCAATATTGTGTGAGCCATTTTTGAAAAATTTGGGATTAAAACAATCATAAATAAAACTAACCTTAATTTAAAGACTGGAATTAAAGTTAAATATAATCCTAAGGGATAACCCTATAAAATATAAATATCAAAGTTGAAGAAAATCCACTAAACCTTTTTTAAACCGTTGCCAGAGACAGACAGAAATGTAAAATACAATTTTTTTTGTTCGGGTTCACATAGAACGTAAATATTCATCATAGTCTCAAGATTGATTTTGTCATGATTACAATACTTTCTCTTGATATGAAAAAGTAAAAATACACATACATACATACATACGAAAGATACACACACATATTAATATGTGTATGTAATTTTTTATTTTTCCAGTTATATATATTCCTATTGAATAACTATGTAAACCTTATATTTGGAACTCGAAATGCCTTAAAAATCCCTTTTCACTACGTAAAACTATTTCCATCAAAGCCCTTTCGTCAATACCAGTTATAACTAGTTATTTCTAGAGTAAGCTAAATATATTCCACAATGCTAGTGTGCACTGAAAATCCTGGATTAAAAACAGTATTGCCTTAAGTCCCTGACAATTTAAATCAACTATCAGGTAAAACTAGTTGTCTCTAGGGACAAATAGAAATGATAAAGTTTGTGAAAAACATCTTAGCCAAAGGTCCCTGGTTCTATTCCCGTGTACAAGTTGTCATTTTTCAATTTTAAGAATATCTCAGTCTTAATTAAAGTATCAATTACACATCTTTTCATCTATTGCGGCAAGCCATGCTGCCCTGTCATTTATCTTATTTAACGGTAGCAAAGTTTAATAACGATTCCCAAGCCTTAGACCTTTCGACCCCTGATGTGAATATATGAAGAGCTGCCTGAAGAAAATCATATATATCAATAGGGGAAAAAATAAAGAAAGATAAATAATGAATTAAACTAGAAACACACATAAGGAAAATAATATTGTGAAAATTCTTGAGATACCACATTTAAGATTAGAGAGAGCGATGAAGTTTTTTTTAAAGAATGAAGGAAAATGTCAGGTGAGGTGACAAGTTTCACACGAAGCTCAGGAACGAAGACCGAAGCAACTCTACAAGAAGTTCTTCTCGGTGTAACTTCTTAGCGAACGAATGAACGGGCGTGGCAAACGAAGTAACACGCAGGGCGTCATGTTACAACCAGATTTACCTCCCTGAGATGGTGAGCACAGGGGGAACAAAGAAGGACTAGGGATTGTGGTATGGGACTTACATCCCCTTTCTCCTAGTAGCAAGTTAGAGAGCTAGAGGGAGAGGGAACCACTTCAGAGAGAGCTTAATGGTGAATCGGGTAGGTGTAAACTAAAGTTCTGAAACTCGGTTAAACGTACTTGGCTTGACCTAATGAGCTTACCTTGACCAAACACGGCAGCTTTTTAACAAGATACTTTTTTCAGTGGTTTGTATTTAAGCTACTCTCAACAAACTGACAATGTATTATATAATTAAATAAATAATCAATTATAAACAAATTATAAAATAGAATAGAATACTTATTTGTTATTTATTCAGTCTAGTTTTGAATAGGAAAAACTTTAATTGACAGATTTGAAAAGTTACTTAATCTACTTTCACGTATGCATACGTAAGCGTATGTGATCTGCGATCTCTTTTAATTAGAACATACCAATATCCATTAAATAGCTTTAATTATTTATTTATTTATTAAGCACTGCGTCTTACTAACAGTTCGGGTTATACGCTTAAGTACTAATTACACTAATGGATTAGGAATTTTTTTGAATTTTAGAGGAAGTGAACCCGCATTTGCGTTGAGGGAGAGTGGAAAACCATTTAGGGAAAGCCACCCCTAGTTTACCCGACCGAGATTCGAACCTAGATCTCCCCACCCTCTGTGGTCTAGCTCAACATGACTGGCGCGTTAGCTAACTACGCCACTGAGGCGGATAATAGCTTTAATTATATAATATAATCATATAATTATTGTGGACCACAACAAAATGATTTTATATTTTCTAAAATGCTCTTTCAATTAAAATTGAACTGCAAATACAAAGCTTCTCGCACTCGTACGTGATATCCCCAAATTTATATTAAAAGGATAGTGATACATCAGGTGAATTTTTTTCATAAAATATGCCCGGATTTACGGAAATAGATAGATTGAGAGACCATTAATAGCAACAAATTCAATACACTCTGTATGCATAGTAATAATACAGATAAAAGGATAGTATTTAATAACTCAAAAATTGAATAATAAACCTACTTGCATAGACTCATACGTCAAGTAATGTGAACCAAATATCACACTCTTAAGAGATCTTACCAATATCCATAAAATAGTACTTATAAGATAGTGATTTTTTAATCATCATTGACCATAAATATATGTTTGTATTTTCTGAACTGATATTTTTACTTTGTTTCACCGTATGAACCATATTTTGAGACAAATTCATTTAGAAAAATTATCACAGTAGAAATATAATTAATACTAAACCAAAAAATATATTTTAATATAGATTAGTGCCGTTATTATCTGTGAGTGATAAATTACTTAATATAAGGGAACAGGACTAGATTAATGAAAGCTAAGGAGATTAATGTAGATCTATATGGCCTATGTAAACACACTCTACAGAACATAAAAATGCATCCGTGTTTATAAATTAGCATTGTAAAATTATAATATACGGTGGTACAAACATTTATATTAGTAATAATATCAGCCCAGATACCATCCAATATTTCTAGGAGAAATTTTTTTGAAACTATAATTTTTTTTGCGGTCAATATTTTACTATATAATTAGTGTTATTTTATAGTTATTGGTTACATATATAAACAACCACTTAAGATAAAATAGCCTGAAGTATGAAACCTTGAAAATATATCTAGAAGCTTTTCTAGCTATTCGAATAAATTGATAATTTAATTTACACTTGAGCTATCCAGGGATCGTCACGTGCACAGTGTCATTCTTTACTCATATTTTAAGGCAGAGACCATGATGGACGTGTAGATATAATTGGCTACGAATATCTATGATCAATAGCAGAGCCAATAGCCACTCGATTGTGGCTTCATGTGGTCAATAGAACAAATACATTGTATGTTCCAAGGGAATCAAACTGGAATAAAGAAACGCTATACGTTAAATAGTATATATAAAGGCGACGAATTCACAGGTTGATCCAAAAGTCGTGCAACTCTGTTTTATCAAGAATATTTCTCGCAGAAGAACATGGAAAATTAACATATTGTTTACATGTTAGTCAACACTGTGATGTTGGCCAGATGATGTGCAGGCCGTGTGACCTTGAGACGTACACTAGGTCTAGCCAGTTGAGTTACAGCATTTGAAAGTGTAAGATGAGTTTTACACGAGCAGAGCGAGTATTCATTTTGGAACATTATTTTAAGGCCAACTTGTACATGGAATGCCAACAATCATTTGTGCGTGGTTTTCCAGAATCACACATGCTGAATAAATCAACAATATGCCGAATTGATGGTATAAAATATAGTTTTTTTGGGGGGTTGCATGACTTTTGGGTCACCCTGTATAACTCAGTTACGGCTTATCTCCGTAATTATAATCATTCATCCTCCAAGCTTTGCCTTTCATACTTAATTGTATAGCTTTGCTTTCTTCCATTTTTTTAGCTATCAGATAAAGCTTTTCCTTTGAAAACGGGACTTATTGTGAGAGCTAAATTATTTGATCATAGCTCGTGAGTGTACGATTTCATTACTCTCCAAATCCCTCGCGCGATTGTACTTTAAAATAACTTTCCAATGTTGATATAGATTTATTTTTATTTATTTTTTATCACCAAGTACGTATTTGAGCTGATGGGTTAAGGATAAAACGTAAGCCTAAATTTGAGAGGAGATGGAATGCACCCACGTTTGCATGGAAAGATATTGTAATACAATCTTGTGAAAATCACCCTCAATACACCTTATCGGTATTCCAGACTCGTTCTTCCCGTCATAAACAGACTAGTTTATTGTGAGAGTGACGCCTTAGACCATGTGGCCACCGAGTCATTTAATAGTTAATAACTTTGGTGTGATATGTTTTAACTAAACAAAAATATTAGATATCTTTGAGAACGTACAAGTAGTATTTTTTAGATTCTCTCTATCTTACAGGTAGAGAAAGTATTATGATCGTAAAAAAAATAGATTTTGATGAATGTTGACGTTTCATGGCCCCCAAATCAAAAAATATTGTTGTTGAATTTCCATTTGTTTCTGTGTCTGTCTGTACCACGGACTAGAGTCTACAATATTTTACCGATTGGGCTAAAACTTGGTATCCATAGTTTTCATAGGCCTGCCCAAAGGGAAGGGATTTTTGGAATTAGATATCAAACCCTAGAATTAGTGGTAGTTTACTGAAGGTCAAAAAGATTAAAAAAATATTTTCAAAATCGGCTATAACAATTTTGATTATATTTCATTTCTAACCGATTATAAATATTCCAAACAAAATGTCTACTTTCAATATTTCGGCAAAATGACTTTAAGGGTTCCAGTCTGATGCGTAAATTCTTATTTTTCATCATATCTCCGTAACTCTTTGAGAATGAAATTACTTATTATTGCAAATATGTAGGGCTATTTATAATAATAATCTTTAATTTGAAACATATTTTTATAAAGACCAATAACTTTCAAGCTATACTCAAATATATATATATATTTAAAATGTATACATATATATACATAACTATATATATATA
>CABFWB010003191.1:0-48363 GCA_902151455.1 Timema bartmani | reverse complement strand
TTATATATATATATATAATTATATATATATATATATATATATATACATTTTAACTTTTCGAACACTAAAAGTCAAGTATCGCGACAGTAAAAAACATCTAACGCGAAATGTTGATGGATGTAGATGTCTCATGACACCCAGAATCCTAAAAAGTGGTCTTTGCAATGCAGTTTGTTTGTGTGTCTGTTCAATCCAAAACATTAAGAATGGATTAATAAAAAGCGAAAAGAGAAAAATCTACTCTCTCAAAATCGGCTCTAACGATTTCTATTAAAATTCTTATCTAGGCTTTGATTAAGATTTTAAATAAAGTGGCTATTTCCATTTAAATATGAAAATGTATTTTAGTATGCAATACGGAAGCGAACATTTCCGTATTTCAACAATTATTTGAGATACTAAATAACTTAACATTGAAAAATTGTAGTACTATTAAAAATAAACAACTTTTAATTGAAATATATTTTTATATAATCAACAGTTTCTGAGATATAGGCAAATATTTTATATGTGATTTAATGAACCCGTTTCCAGTAATAGAAACTACGAGGAAATTACTGAACAGATTTTGACAAACGACCACTCATTTTAACGGTTAGGAGTCCAGGATGTCAGGCAAAATTGTAGTTTTCCCACGAAAGCCCGATTATCACAGCGAATTTTCAGTTTTTCATTCTTTGTTTAATCACCATGGAAACAGTTATTTGCTGCATGGCTGTAAATCTCTAAATAAAATATATCTCTTTTGCTAAGAAATAATAACTCAATCTTTATATGTTGGTCCAAACACCTTACCATTTTCACTTATGATGAATATTTCTCTTTGGATGTTGGTCATAACTCATCTAAATTGAGATTCCTAGACTGGGGAAACATTTATTTTTATTGGAATGTTGGTATCGTTAATTCGCATTTAAATCAATAATATTAAGCATATCCTAAATGTAATTTTTCAAGTTCGTGGAAATATTGTCTACGTTTTGTTTCGTGAATGGTAAAATGTTGTTTAAATATCTTTAGGTATGTATTATAGGCTCAAAAACGATAAAATGATCTTGAATAATGTTTTAAAAAATAAACATTTTAGCTATCTAAGTATGAGTTTTGGTGTTCATTTTTCTCAAATAATGTATTTTGATGTTTATTTTAACAAATAGTAATTAACATAATAAAAATACACAAGTTAAGTAACATTTACATTTTTCGATTAATTTTTAGGATTGATATTTAAAAGTAATGTTTTGTGTACATCTATCTTTTTACATTCTCACAAATACAGTAAGTTCAGTTATGTTTCCAAGTTAATACTTAATTGTGAGGGAATGATATTTTAAAGTACCGTAATGTTTGAGTGTCAAATCCACCACTCCTATATTTCTTATTTAGAAATGCACTCTTCAAAATTTTGGGTATCATCAGTTTCAAATCTGGCAAACAAACATTTCTCAGGATCAACTATAATTTCACTCTCTCTTTCTTTTTCCAAAATTGTTGAGTTCTAATTCAGAATGCCTTAATATTGCACGAATTTCTTCAAAATCAAAATTTCTATAAAGCGTATATCTTTTATACTTCGTGGGCTTTCTTGGTGGTAACATATACTTTGGTAAAACAACCAAGGAAACATTCATCTCTATTTCATTTTTCTCAAACCACCAGTCCAAATATTCATATTTAGGTATTAGTTCTTGGTGCTCATACTTGACCCTTTTTTTTCTCCTAGTTCTCTTGTTCTTGAGATATTTGGGGAGAGTTTTTGAGTTTTTGTTTAATTTAATTCCAAAAATAAATGGTACCATAGCTAGTGAAATTTTGCCCCTCCCCTTTTCAAAATATTGTTCATAAGAATTTATTTTGTCTAAATCAGCTTTCATTTGTTTTTTACTAAGTTTTGAAGATAAAAATATGTACTTATTGGGCCTTACAGGCCTTGTGTTGCCATCGCTCCATTTTGTTTTATACCCAACATGGACACTTCCTGCCCTGTATAAGAAACACTACATTTTAGAAACCATGTAATTTGTTTAGTAGTACAATAATAGATATGAATAAAAACCATATACCTTTGTTTTAGCTCTACAATGCTTTGCCATGTGTTCGTTTAGGTATATTCAGAAAATCTGCCATTATTATTTAAACTGATAAGCTAAGAAGAGAGAGATTTTCTGTAATATAGCCCCTATCCAGGACAGCTTTCGAGTTCCATATTCATACTCTAATCAAAATGCTAAGATTACCTTTAAACATCTTATATACAATTTGATAAGCCCGTTTCCGATCATAGAATTTATGAGGAAATGGATGAACCGATTTTGACAAACTAAAACACATTTTAACGGCTAGGAGTCCAGGATGTCGGGAAAAATAGTGGCTTTCCACAAAAACCCGATCTTCACAGATATTTCTAAGTTTTTCATTCTTTGTTTAGTCACTATGGAAACAGTTATTTGTTTAATGGCTGTAAATCTCTAAATAAAATTCATCTCTTTGGCTAAGAAATAATAACTCAATCTTTATTTGGTCTGAGCTCATTAGAATTTTCTCTTTGGATGCTGGTCATAGCTCATCTAAATTGAGATGTCTAAACTGGGGAAACATTTATTTTTTTATTGCTATCGTTAATTCGCATTTAAATCAATAAGTTTGAGCATAATTCGAGAATTAATACCTTAAGTTGTTAAATCCATGAAAATATTGTCTAAGTTTTGTTTGACGCATGATAAAATTATGTTTAAATATGCTTTGTTATGTATTATATGCTCAAAGTCGATAAAATAATATAGAATAATGTTTAAAAATAGCCATTTAAACTATATAAGTATGAGTTTTGGTGCATTTTTACTTTCTCTCTATCTTACAGGTAGAGAAAGTATGGTGATCGTCAAAAAAATCGAACTCGAGATTTTGATGAATTTTGACGTTTCATGACTTCCTGAATCCGAAAAAGTGGTTTTTGAATTTCTGTCTGTCTGTCTGTCTGTCTGTCTGTCTGTCTGTACCTCCAACTAGAGCCTAAACTATTTTACCGATTGAGCTGAAACTTGATATCTAGGGTTTTCATAGGGTTGCCCCGAGGGGTTTTTGGAATTGGATATCTACCCCTAAAATTAAGGGTAGTTTACTGAAGGGAAAAAAGAGAAAAAGTCGATTTTCTCAAAATCGGCTCTAACGATTTTGATTAAATTTCATTTATGAACATTAATAAATATTCCAAACAAAATGGCTACTCTCAATATTTCGGCAAAATGGCTTTAAGGGCTCCGGTCTGATGCGTAAATTAACATTTTTTATAATAGCTCCGAAACTATTTGAGATATGAAATTACTTAGCATTACAAATATGTATATATATTTATAATACAAATATTTTATTCGAAACATATTTTTATAAAATCAATAATTTTCAATCTATACGCAATTATATATATATTTTTAGCTTTTTGGACATTAAAGCTTAAGTATTGCGATCGTAAAAAAAACTAACCTGAAATGTTGATGGATTTCGACGTCTCATGACCCCCCGAACCCTAAAAAATAGTCTTTGCAATGCCGTCTGTCTGTGTGTCTATTAAAACTTAAAATTAAGGGTAGTTTACTGAAGGGCAAAAAGAGAAAAAGTCGATTTTCTCAAAATCGGCTCTAACGATTTTGATTAAATTTCATTTATGAACATTAATAAATATTCCAAACAAAATGGCTACTCTCAATATTTCGGCAAAATGGCTTTAAGGGCTCCGGTCTGATGCGTAAATTAACATTTTTTATAATAGCTCCGAAACTATTTGAGATATGAAATTACTTAGCATTACAAATATGTATATATATTTATAATACAAATATTTTATTCGAAACATATTTTTATAAAATCAATAATTTTCAATCTATACGCAATTATATATATATTTTTAGCTTTTTGGACATTAAAGCTTAAGTATTGCGATCGTAAAAAAAACTAACCTGAAATGTTGATGGATTTCGACGTCTCATGACCCCCCGAACCCTAAAAAATAGTCTTTGCAATGCCGTCTGTCTGTGTGTCTATTAAAACTTAAAATTAAGGGTAGTTTACTGAAGGGCAAAAAGAGAAAAAGTCGATTTTCTCAAAATCGGCTCTAACGATTTTGATTAAATTTCATTTATGAACATTAATAAATATTCCAAACAAAATGGCTACTCTCAATATTTCGGCAAAATGGCTTTAAGGGCTCCGGTCTGATGCGTAAATTAACATTTTTTATAATAGCTCCGAAACTATTTGAGATATGAAATTACTTAGCATTACAAATATGTATATATATTTATAATACAAATATTTTATTCGAAACATATTTTTATAAAATCAATAATTTTCAATCTATACGCAATTATATATATATTTTTAGCTTTTTGGACATTAAAGCTTAAGTATTGCGATCGTAAAAAAAACTAACCTGAAATGTTGATGGATTTCGACGTCTCATGACCCCCCGAACCCTAAAAAATAGTCTTTGCAATGCCGTCTGTCTGTGTGTCTATTAAAACTTAAAATTAAGGGTAGTTTACTGAAGGGCAAAAAGAGAAAAAGTCGATTTTCTCAAAATCGGCTCTAACGATTTTGATTAAATTTCATTTATGAACATTAATAAATATTCCAAACAAAATGGCTACTCTCAATATTTCGGCAAAATGGCTTTAAGGGCTCCGGTCTGATGCGTAAATTAACATTTTTTATAATAGCTCCGAAACTATTTGAGATATGAAATTACTTAGCATTACAAATATGTATATATATTTATAATACAAATATTTTATTCGAAACATATTTTTATAAAATCAATAATTTTCAATCTATACGCAATTATATATATATTTTTAACTTTTTGGACATTAAAGCTTAAGTATTGCGATCGTAAAAAAAACTAACCTGAAATGTTGATGGATGTCGACGTCTCATGACCCCCCGAACCCTAAAAAATAGTCTTTGCAATGCCGTCTGTCTGTGTGTCTATTAAAACTTAAAATTAAGGGTAGTTTACTGAAGGGCAAAAAGAGAAAAAGTCGATTTTCTCAAAATCGGCTCTAACGATTTTGATTAAATTTCATTTATGAACATTAATAAATATTCCAAACAAAATGGCTACTCTCAATATTTCGGCAAAATGGCTTTAAGGGCTCCGGTCTGATGCGTAAATTAACATTTTTTATAATAGCTCCGAAACTATTTGAGATATGAAATTACTTAGCATTACAAATATGTATATATATTTATAATACAGATATTTTATCCGAAACATATTTTTATAAAATCAATAACTTTCAATCTATACGCAATTATATGAATTTTTTTAACTTTTTGGACATTAAAGTTTAAGTATTGCGACCGTAAAAAAAAACTAACCTGAAATGTTGATGGATGTCGACGTCTCATGACCCCCCGAACCCTAAAAAATAGTCTTTGCAATGCCGTCTGTCTGTGTGTCTATAAAAACTTAAAATTAAGGGTAGTTTACTGAAGGGCGAAAAGAGAAAAATTTGGTTTTCTCAAAATCTGCTCAAACGATTTTGATTAAAATTCGTATCTAGGCGTTGATTAAGATTATAAATAAACTGGCTATTTTCATTTTCCTATGAAAATGATTTTTAGGGTACTTTACAGAAGCGTTAATTTCCGTATCTCCACAACTATTTGAGAAACTAAACAACTTATCATTGCAAAATTGTAGGACTATTAGAAATAAAAAACTTTTATTTGACATATATTTTTATAAAAGCAACAGTTTCTGAGATATTTGCAAATATATTAATACAATTTTGTGAGCTTTAGTTGTAAACATATACTACTTAAGTCTTAACGCAATAATTCTCCAATGCCATAGAGTAATTAAATATAAGTATCTAAAAAAGTATGTTATTTTTCCTTAAAGCTCTTAGGAGAAATGTTTGCATAGCAATGATCTATCTCCATTTTAGACTCAATAGTCAATATTTACATTTTTTATTGGTCAAAATGTATAAATGAATAATTAAATATCAATGCGATGACTTGAAGATCTGCAACACCTTATAAAATGTTAAAATTTTAACCAGAAATCGAAATTTTAATACGAAGTGTTGACCCTTGTGGAAGACATTAAACTGTTTGAAATGCTCTTAGGTGGACAAAGATGCGCCTCTTTTCTCATTGATTATATATCATTGTATATTATTTTATGCGTGTTCTTATGTGGAGTGGTGATGATACAATGTACATTATTCCGTTCAGAAATCTTACGAGTTTATAGAAAGAGAGAGAAAGTCTGTGCGGTGCGCCGTACCATTTATTTTTCTTCAAATAATGGGTTTTGATGTTCATTTTATTCAAATAATGTGTTTTGATGTTCATTTTAGCAAATAGCAACACAATACAAATACATAAGTTAAGCTATGTTTTCATTTTACTGCTTAATTCGTGGATATGATATTTAAAATAAGTGTTTTGTGTACCACATTTATATTTTCACTTTTTCTTTCTATCTTACACTCTCTCTCACTCTCTCACTTACACTATCTCACTCACACTCTCTCAATCACACTCTCTCACTCAAACTTTATCTAAAATTCTCTCCCCTCACTCAAACACACACACTATAACACTATCTCACATAGAATCTTCTCTCATTATCTCTCTTTACACACTCTCTATCGCCACAAACACCATCTGTCTAACAATTTATCTCACACTATTTTGATTTGATTATACTATGACTCTTAAGCTCTCTCAAACGATCTCTCTTTTTCTAACACTCTCTCTCAAATTCTCTCCCTCTCAAACTCCCCCTCTCAAACACCCCCTCTCAAACTCATTCTCTTTCAAACTCTCTCAAAATCACTCTCACTCTCTTTATAACTCAAACTCTCTCTCACACTCTTTCAAGCTCTCGTTTTCAAACTCTCTAAATCACTATCACTTCCTCTCTCTATCATAATCTCATGTTCTCTATCTAAAATTCACTCTCTCTCAAACTCATTCTATCTCAAACTATCTCTTAAACTCTCTCTCTCTCAATTTCTCTTTCCAACTCTCTCTCTCAAATGGTCTCTTTCTTAAATGCCCTCTAGCTCTTTCTCACACGACCTAACTTTTTCTATATCTTTCACACAATATCTCGCTCAAAATTTTACACTCTCATTCTTACACACACACTCACACACACACATTTATCACGCATTCTCCCTCACATACTCTCTTTCTCTCTCACACACACAATCTTTCTCATACACTCTCTCTCACACAATCTCTTGCACACTTTCACACACACTCTTTCTTTCTCTCATACATACACACACTCATACACACACTCTCTCTCTCTCTCTTTTCCTTTTCGCGCAGTATTTCTCTCACTCACACATACACACACTCTCTCTTTCACTCGCTCACACTTACTCGATCTCTCTTAATTGCTCACTCTCAGTCTCTTACAATCATTTTCTCACACTCACCCACAAACATACACAATCACACACTCAAACACTTACACTCTCATTTTCACTATCACATTTTATCACTATCTCTATCATATATTTATATCTTTATATAATTTGACAAACCCATTTTCGTTAATAGAGATTACGAGCAAATGGCTGAAAAGATGTTGACAAATGACGTCTAATTTTGAATGTTAGGGATCCAGGATGTCGGGAAAAATAGTAGATTCCAATGAAAATGTGATTTTCACAGAGTTTTCAGCTTTTCACTCTTTGTTGACTTCACCATGAAAACCCTGATTAATTTTGTGCATGATTATATGTAGTAAATAAAATAGTTCTCTCTGCTTATAAATAATACCCCAACCTTTTACTTTAGTGATGTTGTGAAACAAATAGAAACGTTAAGGCAATTATGTGTATATTTAAGAAACAAACCGATGATATTAGGTTAAAAAATGTTTTTTGTACTGTTGACTTTCATCCTTCTTTCACCCTATGTAAAGTTGATAGCTTTTGAGGAGTAAAATTGAATTAGAAAGTCAAGTGAAAGCTTATTATATATCATATCGTTTCAAAATAAATAGTTTACAATATATTTTACTGTAAAAATCTGCAGCCATCGCTGCAATGATGCACTAGTATTTAAATAATCGCTTTACTATAAGTATTTACTACATGTTAAGAGATAGGCAAATTATTTATAGTTTTTTGATTTAGCAATGGAGGACCTCTATTTTTCCCTTTTCTCTCATGGTATAAAAACAATTATTTCAACCTTTTATGAAATATCTTAACCTAACTAGATAAACTAATATAATTCCATAAGCACAATACGTGTTTATCAACAACCATTGTTGAGAGGGTAAGAGTTTACACTTTAAATAGATAATAAATTAGTAGAGTTGATTTAAATAATACAAGATTATGATTTATTCTAAAAAAAACTTATTGTGACTATTCTTATCATATTGATCACGGATCATTTCAGAGAATAATGTGCGCTACATCTTTAATATAAAACTTGTGTGTACCTTGCAGAATCTCATTAATTATTTCAGTAATCTCAGTAATTATTCTCGCGTCACTTCTATCAACTCGATCTCTTCCATCACACACAGGCATATGACAAAGGACAGACACATGTTTCCAGGAAACAGAATAATGCCTTTCCTCACATTGTATAGTGGCTTCCTTCAATAATAAATATTTATTTTAGTGACATTGTTATATTGCTTCTGTAGTCAGAACTACTGGCTATAGATCCAGAGGTCCTGGGATTGATCTCCAGCGCTTCCATAATTTTTCTGTGAAGCATCGAGTCTAGAATGGGGTTAAACACAGCTTCTTGAAAACAAAACAGGAGCCATTTGAATAAATAATTAGCATCTCCGGTCTATAAAATTGAGACTAGTAGCAGAAGGTTTCGTTATGCTGACTAAATGACACCCTGTATCAACAAATGCTGACACTATCTTCGCTAACGGCTGCAGCTTTCTTACGGACTCATGCCCTGGAGTTTTCTTAAATTAAATTTTACTTACTTACTATGACTCTATGGCATTTATTAGTGGCGTGGCGTTGAATGTTGACAGGCTAAGTAGAGCTTGCTATTATTGTAAATTGTGATATGTGCTCACCCATTCACTCCCAATTTGACCAATCATACATGGGAATGTATTTTATTCGATACCCGACCAATGAGTGTAATACTGAGCTATGATAACAATTCACAGGTACAGTTAAGAGAAGTTCCACGACACGCCACTGTCCACTAGTAAATCGGAAGTCCATTGCCACACTTATCCACCACTTATTCCTACATTAGGATTGTACACAATATGAGAAAGTTTGTGCAATTACATCGTACCATTTATTTATATAAATAACATTCCATTTATTTGTTTCCACTTCATTTTTTCCCACTCGATCGAGTTTAATGCAAACGTTAATTATTCTAATGGAATAGGAACGATGAAATAAGAATTTTAGAGCAAACGAACCCTCATTTTTGTGGAGGAAGCGCAGGAAACGATTTAGGCAAAACCATCTTCTTTAGAACTGGCAGGGATTTAAACCCCTATCCCCTCGACCCCGGAAATATATTCTAAAACTAGAGTGACAAGTTACACTATGCGACAGCCGATGTTGGCTAGAACATGTTTTATCTAACTTTCGCTCCAAGTGTGCCAATATAATATCTCAGACTATACAAAAGCAACCTTCAGACTTATGTGACCCAGCTGCAGTGACCACAAATACAAACCTCTTCCGGGTCAGTTCTGGCAATATCTCGTATCAATGGGACGGCGTGGTCATCAGTAGTGCCCCCCCCCCCAACCACCCATCGTACCCACCACCCCTTACCAATGTTCTCGGACCATTTATAGCTCCTCTGCTTGATGCTGAATCGCTCGTCTTCAGAGTTTTCTACTATTATTCTTTTTTCTTCTTTTTCTGCTCCTTACTAACAGCATTCACAGCTGTCACCTCCCCAGTCCTTTCCCTAGTACAGTCTGCTCAAAATTATAGTAGATTATATTCTCAAGTAAAACTTTTTTTTTATCTAAGGTATTTAATGTGTCCTATCTGAACCGACTGATTATGTCAGCACATTAGAATTTCTATGAGCAAGAGTGAAGGAGCCTAACAATTTTGCCGGGAAAGGTAATTTCACATACAATCCAGGGTTCTCTTACATGTCGCAATCGACATGAAACCGATGGCGTTACAGCCCTTCCGAATTTGTGCTACGGATTTTTATCGCTCAAAAAAAATCCGTCGCCCCGTGTCCGTTTGAATTCACGACTATCGGGTCCTGAGACAATCACTTCACACCAGTACCACCAAGGTTGACAGACTCGTATTAAATATTACTTGTAGTTAAAACTAAATAATACTGATTAGCAAAATTAATTTGTTAAAATAGTTATTAAATTATTTTAATATGATCTATATACAAAATCAAAATTTTATTAGCTCTACGCCTTACTACACGTTTGTGCTTTACACTAATGTGTCAGGGTCTGAGAAGGTTAAATTGAGATAAAGTATAGTATAGTTTGCGTCAAATGAGAATGGAAAGCCATTTAGGTAAAACTACCCTTAATACACCCAGCCAGTATTCAAACTCCAATCTTCCCGTCATCAGTGATCCAGTCGTTTGCGAGGAATATGACTTTGATCATTCGACCATCAATAGAGACACATTCATTTCATTAAATGTGTTTTTACGAAAAGTTACTATCACAATTTAAAATTAGCATCAAAGTACGTATTTTAAAAGTTTGTTGTAGTATTTTAAAATGTATTTAACACACGTGAAATTAAATGAAACTGGATATTTTCGTAAAATTGAACATGTGGACTTTTATGTGTGAATATTAGTCAATTAGGATAATTTTGATTAGAACTAACGATATAAAATCCATACATATTTTTATAAACTAGCGTACGTCATTGCTCTTTGCCCCTTTTTTTCCCTTAAATTGTCAGAAAAATAATAGTACCATAAGTACTGTTACCACTTTTATTCCAAATATCCTATCAAAAATCCAATTCTAGGTTTACTTCCCCTAGCCGAGAACCATTGGAAATGAAGTAAAATGTGTGTTTTATGACAATAATACTGTTACCAAAGGCAAATATTTTAAATGATAGATTAATCCGTGATTTTTCTATCCATAACACTGTACCGTTTAATTTTGAGTATTTTTTTCTTAATTATTTTGGTCGAAACAGGCATATTATGAGGGACTACTAACTTTAGTTACATTTTATTTACAAAATGCCAATTATTTAATTTAATTAAAAATTGGGGTCTCTGGTCATTAATCATTTACAACTATAGGCACAGTTTTATTTAGAAATCAATGTGTTCTAACAACGCCTGATGAGTAAGAACTATTAAACAGCCCTATTAGCCTAAAAACCTCTATGATCAAACAAACCTTTACCCGTTTTTTTAAGGAACCTTTCTACCTTAGGTCGACCTCCTCAATCAACCTGATCTAGAAGTCCTGAGCTCGATTCTCGGCCAGTAACAGGAGATTTCTCTCGAAATGGGATTAATTACCATGTTCAATAGGGTTTGATTAAGTAGAATTGGGTTAGGGTAAGTTCTTCACTGGTTTTACTCCGTCATAATCACTACCATAATCTTCTCACCTCAATGGAACATGGAAAGAGCCTCCACGGAAAGGATGTAGTACAAATTAGTACATTCAGGCGTCCCCTGGGCAACCGTAAATTAGTACTGGCAAATCTTTACACAACTGGGCTATGAAAGGTCATTATTAATTTTGTTACTTCCCAAATAATTTAGGAAGTAACATGAATAATAATAATAAAAATAATAATAAGAAGATGAATTATTCTTTGCAAACAGTTACATTAAAGGAAATTAATCATATATTTACATAATGTAATAGTAATTAAGTTTGAAATAATCAAGAATAATTTAAGGTTTAGTAAAATTAATTGTGTTTATTTTTATTTATGTAGTTTTTAGTAGTCTAGTTTTTTTCTTATCAAAATGGTTTGAGCTAAATATGATGACTTTTAAATACACTAAGTTCCTTATCACACATTTTTATTTATTTTTATAGTTCAACCACTATTAATAATATTTCAAAAAATGTACATATTATCAACATCAGGAGGCACGCGTAGAGATGAGACACTTTGTCCTAATGTGGTTGGCCTGTAACTGGAATACTGGGTGGAGCTTATGTCCCGACCTCGTAGACTATACTAAATGTTATTCCTAAATGAATAACTGAAAATTATAAATAGCTATCGACCATTTTGACAAAAATTAGTTATTTTTTCGCAATACTGTGTACTTTTGTGCGGGGAATTCAAATCTGCCATTGTAATGGCTGTATACCCACTTTAAATAGTGTAAATGTTCATTTAAATTCTAGACCCAGATGCTTTTGTAAGAATTATTATGGTTGGGCTTAGAGCCAAGCAGCCAATAGGAGCGCTTCTTTAATTTATAATTATAAGTGGGCTTAGAATCAAGCAGCCGATAGGAGTGCTGTTCCCAATTACATGACATACAAAACTAGGATTTAAAATCATTGTAATTACATGCTATTATTTAAACGACATTAAGCATATTTTTTATGGATATACATGAAAGTAGATTTATATTGCTTTAATATATAATAAAGTGCATTATATAAGTACATCGTTTTACAAAGCCCACTTTTAATACATTGCTTTTATTTTTTTACAAGCCCAATTATAATCCTGTGCAGTCAACTTTTGACAGGTACAATTTAATTTTGTTTCATTATTTATTTGTATTCTTAATGTGTATTTGGTTTAATAAAGCAACATATGAAACCTAAAAAAATTTACAAATTATGTCATAGAGTAGATAACTACATTAAATAAAAATATATTGCAAAATTAACATTGTTTTTGCTCTCCTGAAAAACAAGAAAATGGTCGATTGCCCACTTATAATTCTTAGGTCTTCAAATATTCAGCCTTACTCCATGCAAATGTCGTTACATTTCCTCTAAACTATACCTTAATCATCTATATTCATTGAATTAACACGTGTTGATAACTTGGACGAGACTTAAGTGCATGAATAAATATGTTATTATTGTTATTATTAGCACCGTGTCTTACTACTCGTTCAGGTTATACGCACTTACGCTAATATGCAATGGTAGGATGATTGTGAGATGAAATGAAGGACCTACAGTTTAACGTGGGATCCGAACCAGAGTGGAGGCCTGGCATTCCTCACATTCACAAGTTGTGATTAAAACACGTCTTTTCAGAGGTGAAGGAAGGGTTTGACAATCAGATAAATCTGTGGCGGGACCGAGGATTGAACCCCGGACCCCCAGCACAGAAGTCTGACACCTTACCCCTAGACTACCAGGTCACCTATAATATAAATATAATAAAATATTTCCATTTGCTAATAGCTTTGGATCTAGCTCCAGTGACTGAAAGCTATATGGCGTCATCATCGTGTTAGAATGGACTTCTGGTTATGGGGTGATCGGGGTTTGAATCTCGGTTGGGTTTATTGAAGGTATTTTGTTCTAAATAGTTTCCAGTTCTTTTTACACTCAACTGCGGGTAGATTAACTCTAAAATGCTTCCATATTCATCTTTACCTCATTAGAGTAATTACAATAAGCATACAGCCTGTACAAATAGCAAGACGTGGTGGTACAAAAAATAGCTTTGGTATTACTAGCTCATATGTTATATAACTATTATATTGTTTATAGCTATTCTATGATTCATGGACCCACAACTAATTTTTCTTGGTTCCACTATGGTGTTTGTAAGATTGGGCAATATTTCAATCATTCCCTTAATTTAAACATAGTGTACATTGGGATAAGTAAATATTATTAAAATTATCAATGATAAATTTTAAATAGGTCTACTTGAAATAAATGAACAAAATCGATGATTTTAATCACCTTCATCCATGGTTAAGTGGCGGTTTAACCACCAGCATAAGCTTTAAATTATGTTTTGCAATGGTTTGTTATTTAAATTAGGCTTATCATAAAAACAAATTACCAATGTACATTACGTAAATATATTTTGAATATGACTACCCATAAGCTATAAGCCAGATAATACTATTTTTGTAAACTTTAAGAATGAGGTTAATAAAGAAAAACCATTAAATCTTTAATACCTTGAGTAGTAAAAATTCGTAGCACAACTTTCTAAGAAGGGTAGTGTCGATTGTGGCACGCAAAAGAATCTTGAATGTATGTGAAAATATATTTCCAGCCAAAACTGGTAGGTTCTTTCACTCTTGCTCATAGAAAATTCTAGTCTACAGATATAATCAGTCGGTTAAGAAAATGAAATCGCAAATAAAATGAAAAATATTTCTTCAATATCGAATTATATTTAATAATAAGAAGGTATATTTCAATATCATTTTATAATCGTTATTTTACTATATTTATGTTAGTTTATTGTTTTTGAAATATGTGTTAACTTGTTTTTTAGTTAAAACAAAAGTATTCACTTTCTATTTAATAATATGGGATAGTAGTGAGAGTGGTAAATTAGATAAAATGCACCCACGTGCTGTTTAAAATCTTATGAAATAATAACAGTGATTAAACGTGTATCGATGCAAAAAAAAAGCTGATAGCCATGATGTATTTTAGAAACTTTGCAGAAACAAAAATATTCATTAAATCACTTATCTATTCACAAATTATTCAATACCTTACATATAGGCTAATTCGATCATAGCGCCTTAGAATATAGCCATGTTTTCTACGAATCTCCTTCTGAAAGTTATTTATACCAAGCAGAACCCTAATATTTAGTTGGATTCAGATAAAAGTACTTTAGTATGGCTGTTAGTTAGGAAAGTCAAGCTATAGGCTACTTTCTGTTTAGGCCTAGTTTTAATTAAAAAAAAATAAAGGTAAAGATAGCAACCATCAGCAGATAGGGTCAACGAAGATATAATACTTTGATTTTGTAAAAACAAACACAATTTTCTTTTAGTTAGAGAAGATTATTTGAGGTAAAACAATTAAAAGAATCTCAAATTACTGGTTTGATGTTTAAATTATTAATCAAGTTTGGTGTTTGAACACAGATGAAAGAAGACATTTCACTAAGGCTAGGATTAGTTCCAATAAAAATAAAATAAGGTTTTTTTTAAGGTTATGAAGTTCTGGCAATTCTGGCAATCAAAGAAATCGTTAATATATTGATTCTCTTTTTTATTCTTATGTGTTCTGATATCTTAGAGCTTTTTCACTTTTATAAATACTTTTACAATTTCTAGATATTTCAGCTGATACTTAAAAAAGTTTTGTGATGACTCTTTTCATCAAATTCTACCACTCTTATTAATAGGTGTATTAAGCTAGCCTTGACAGGTAGTAAGAAGTTACGCAAAATTTAATAAGATTTAACTGATGTTGTTTATAATTTAAATAAGATTTTATTATAAAGTTCTAGTTAGGAACTAAACATATATGCGCTTTTAAAACTTTAACCTCCTGAATATAGTGGAATACACTGAAAATAAATATCTCTTTCAAGTTACTTGCCGAGATTAAAGCTCAAACCTCCGTAAATATCTTCAAAAATTTCAATCAAACAGTGATTCGCAGGGAATAACTGCACCGGTAGATCCTTGTAGGATATAAATTGAAGATAAAGTGTCTTAGACTTTGCTCAGGACCAACTTGAAGTATGAGAGATAAAGAAAATTACGACATTGCCATTTCGGTTTAGAAATTAAGAATATTGCTTCCACTAGATTTCAGTATTATGCTTACTAACAAAATATTAGGAACAGCTAAGAAAATTGTTTAGACAATACAACCATTGTCCATTATCTTTAAACATTTAGTGTATTCCATCGTATTATCCATCTGGGATATTCTTATTTATCTCTACTAAGTGAGGATTAAAAAGCTATAACTTAGAAGTACTTGAATTTTCTTGAAGGAAGTGTCACCACCTTTGTATATTAGCCTGGTAATTGCACAACTACCTCTTGTCACGGACAAACCAGACAATACGAGAATCAGGCACTTTGTCCAGGTGCCCACCAGTGTGGGTTAGTTGGCTGTACTGAGGGTAGTTTAACTCTTTACGCAAATACGGGTACGATTCTTGTAAATTAAAACTTTCTCATTCCTAACACATTAGTGTAACTAGTAATACATGCGTACAATCCAAACGGGTAGTAAGAAACGTTGATTTAAAAAGTCTACTTACTAGTTTACACCCGTTACATAATCCAGTTAGTAGATAGTTTACATTACACTAGATCCTTGGCAGTCTGTCCACATTTCACTGCCTCTTAGAGAGTTTATTTACACTCTACAATCTCCTAGGTAGTTCATACACACTACACTACCTCTCACTCTTAAATCTAAAAGTTAATTTACACTCTACAATCTCCTAGGTAGTTCATCCACACTTAGCTACCTTTCACTCTTAAATATAAAAGTTAATTTACACACTATAATCTCCTAGGTAGTTCATTCACATTCCACTGCCTTCTTGGTTGCTCATATACATTCCACAATCTTCTCGATAGTTCATATAGATTTCACTGCCTCCTTGATAACTCATCTATACACCGTTTTCTCTTTAGTGGTTGTCTACATTACAAAAACTTCTTAATAACATATTAATCTAACAAATCTAACAAGCAATATCCATCCTCTAAGGCCTGGTCTATTTAAGAAGTTCTCGATGTTTTGTGAAATGGCTTGTACCCTCTTTCAAAGAACTTCCCCCTCCGATATGAATTCTATGTGTGAAACTTCAGTAACTCCCAGTAGAACCTCTTTATTTCCATAAGTTTGGAATAAAACGGACAATCATCATATCCCTTATTTTGGGGAAGCGTTTTTGGGACTTGTCGTTCTGAGGAAACCTTCAATATGTAAAATAATAAGAGTATCGTTCAAATTCTCCCTTTAGTTCTTGTATGAAAACTACTAGGTCTACTCAAATGTCCAAATTGGGACGTTTGGGCGAAGGAGGGTACAGGGTCCACTTGGAAACTTCCGAACAGTGGTAACTGGTAATATTATCCAATGTAAAGAAATTGCTTTTGTCAAAAAAGGTTATTCGTTGGAAGAAAGGTTGGATGGTTATTGGGTGGTTTGACTTAATATTTTTCTTTCACATTAACCTAGATTTATTTTTATTTTTCAAGAATATAGTGAACAGAAACGGTATGTCTTATAATCTTTGTATTAAGTTAATTTTTAATTTTGCCATTGTATAGCAAAAATAAAACGAAGATAAAAGTCCAAGAAAGAGTCAAAAACTAAAAACCATCCAAATGCTTACAATTAATCCTATTAATAATTATTATGTGAGTGCACCCCGATAAAAAAAATGCTCGTTAAAAGTTATTTACAAATATCTAGAAATTAAAATCAAGCAATGCATGGCCTATTAGTCTTATGCTCAGTAATCATGGCCACTGATCTAGAGGTCCCAACTTCGACTCCCAGAGGTACCGTAGGTATATTTTCCGAAAGGGGAAATGGCCATATGGTCACCATGACCTGGTTAGTTAAGTTTAAGTTAGGCTTGGGATTTACATTGACTCCATACCTTAATAGTCACAACCTCCAATGTATACCCTGGACGAATTTCTGTTCCACTAGAGCAGAAAAAATCTACATACAATATGATCAAATTAGATACATCTTTCACGGTAAAATATGTCAAGTTGCTGGAAAAAAATCAAACAGTAGCCTATATTTTATATTATCAAAAAATTATATTTCATATGTATTGAGTGATTAATTAAAATACAATGAGGAAATAAATTACAAAAATATAATAAATGTAATACAAAAAATGTATTAACTCTACACAGTGGTGAATATATAGTACGTTAGACTTGTATTGAAGTTGGTTGTCCTTGACGGGAGGGATGGGGCTTAAAGGACCAGCTTAATTAATCTCTGGACTCTAGTGAACATTTTCTATTGTATTCTCTACCGGGATTCAAACCAAGTGCCCTCAATATTTGGTGGGACAGCTAATAGTCATCCAACTAACAACACCAGCACCAAGTACTGCATTTCCCCCTTATAAAATTATGTTTATAATCTATTCAGGCACCTACTCGGCTCCCGTATTTAAGGCTTAAAACTTACCTAAATCCTAATTCATCGTTGTCTTACAGATAAACAGGTTCTTTAAACGCCCCCTCAGAATATACGTACTTAGCTTATTTTGCAAGGAAGGGAGCTTACCTTGCTTGTTTACATTTTGGTGCAGCTTAAGCCACATTTACATGGTTCACTTTAGATTGTCAACTTGGATGAATCATCCCTAGTGAATTATCAGGCATTCATTCTATGTTTACACATATCATCGATAGGAAACTCTCAGTTAACTCCAAAATGGCGGAATGTGAAATAATTCAGCTTGAAATTACAGGAATTTTGTGGAGAAAAAAAGAAATAAGAAAAAGAGACTTGGTGGATTGATTCTCGTCAATAATTTCCTTTAATGCTTTATTTAATAAAACTTTATATTTGTTGGTTATTCCAAATGGCTGAAGGTTTTTGAAGAACTGTTGATATTTTTGGCACTTGCACATATTTCTGTTTGAAAACCAATGTTTTTAACACTAATTAAATGATAAAAATCTGCCCAACTAAGTTTCGCTGACTACAATAACTGAAACATTTCATTGAGAAGGTTTTCACGCGATTCACTCTGAATGTTTCATCGACAAAGATTCATCTAAGGTGAACCAAAGTAAAACATGTTCATACTTTGATCATATTTCATGTTAGATTATCACTTTCGATGATTTATTGTTTACATTGACCACTATTATTTCACTTTGGATAATTCAACCGCAATTATCATCCAAAGTGATCCATGTAAATACGGCTTTATATGATAGGGTCATAGGTAAACCTGTTATGATGAGACTGTGAGCCTTCACGGTGAATGAAGTGTACAGTGAAATGGATAAACTATAATACTGTTGAAGCCTATTATTGTATATTGGGATGGAAGAAAACGATGATTAAAATGTGTACTTCTACAATATTAGTAACAAATTATTTGGAATAAAATAGATATAAACATTGACTGTGTAGATACGTCAAGTTTAATGTTCTACAGATAGTAATATCAGAAGCTATTGCATATTTGTTTTAAGCCTGAAGAAATTTGAAAAGGAAATTCTATCTTCATTTAAAAAGTATTATATTAAAATGCCATTATACTCATGTTAAATTTGAAATAAATAAATTATTTGTATAAAACTAATTTTAACACAGGGCCAACCTAATGAAGAAATAGTTTATTTAGTTTAGCCAACATTTTTTTATTTATAAGAACTAAAAAAAGGGAACTTATTACGTTTTCCTGTACATCCAACCAACTTTGCTCAGTAAACGAGTTCCAGGTCAACATTTATTTAGGTGCAAACAAATTTGCTAAGTATTCATAATATTGATACTGTTTGTTGGGATAGTATGCATTTTCTAGTAAAATTATATTGAACAACAAAGTAGTTTTTGGAAATAATATAAGATTAAGGGCCAGTTTCATAGTCAGATTTTGTACGCCTAAAGTGTGAGTCGATACTAAATACAGGACGACACCTACCTAGACCAAAATGGAATGGGACAGTTTCGCATATGAAACCGCACTTGAGGCGTACTAAATCTGACTATGAAACTGGCCCTTAGTCTAAGATATTTTACAAAAAATATTGTTCATATGTTTAGTTCTAAAATTACAGTTTGACCAGTTCTTCACAAGTTTAAGTAACACCAAAACTCTATCCTATTAGAATGTTCAAAATTCGGTTGCCCTCTTTTTGATAGTTCCTCTTTGTACAATCCTGAACTAATTATGGCAATAATAAACCAATTATGGTAGTAGATAAATGACAAAAAACTATATTTAAGACCAAATATTACCTTATCCACAAATTGAGTGCACAAATAAAAGAAAGCGTATTCCACTTAACTAAGCAAAATTAACTAAGCACGATCATATAATAATATAAGCGGAACTATTATACATTGTTACATAAATATGTTGGAAAAAAGAGCATAGCAGTTCAACAAAGAGCGTATATAAATAATATTCTCTATTACAGAGATATTTTGATTAATAAGCATCATGGTTTTCCAAAGAGCACAACGGTTCACTGAGGTCTGTATAGCTAAATTGTGTATTTTAATAATAAGTCACTAGTATTTTCTGATAGCCACCTCCCACTCCCTATTCTTAAATTACAAAAATTCCAGCTTTCACGGTTAATGTGGGGGTTGTCCTTTTAAAAACCTGGCAAATTTAAATGTCTTTCATGCAAAAAAATAAATATATAATATTTTGGAAATTTTGGAAACTATCTCTACCAAACCCACCCATTCTCAGCTATCCCCATTACTATTTTGAATTTGTAAGATTATTTTAATTTCTTATATGATTTATTTACGTACCTGCCAAATTTCAATCTTAAATCACATTAAAAGTAGTGTTCTGCACCTACATTAGATTTATCAATTTTGAGTTCTTTCGTTTACCGTGATTTCAATTTAAAATTCGATATGTTCAAACGTATATCGGCTCTTCAGGAATATATATTGACTTTCATGTCAATCTTCCATTATATATCACAGCAAAAAGTGTTTTATGTTATTTTTATGAATCTTTATGGGACACCTTAAATCATTTAAAATTTCTTCATCTTAAAATTTAAAGATCAGATCTTAAGGGTTGTTTGGGATGGTCTTATACCCGCCAGAAAAATTTCAATCTTCTACCACACTGAAAAGTAATTTATTATTTTAGTTTTGAGATTTTTGAAATTAACCCATTTCAACAGTCCCCTTTCTAAGAATTAAAACTTTAAAACTTACTTTGTTATTGGAGTAAATCCATGATATTCCTGTCAAATATTAATTTTATTTATCACCTAAAAGATATTTTTCTTTTTTACTTTTTATTATTTTTATTATTATTATTATTTTTTCCATTTAAAATATTCAAACTTTTATGGTTATTTAAGTGGTATTTATTTATACCCTCTTATCGAATTTTATATTTATGGCACACAGAAAGGTTTCTATTAGTTTTCTGAATTGTAACCCGGTTCCCCCATACCAGAATTTGGAAAACGGTTGAATGTGAGCTACCGGTAACTCACACAAACAAAATAAAAATGTTTTGCACTTTCCGAATTAACTTATTATTGAAAAGTGTTCCGTCATGTTTAGGATATATGACCTCTTGTCTTAAATAAAATGATCGAATTCTGGTCAGTTTTGCACTCCGATTGAAGTCATTTTTCTGCTTTATTCATCTTTGTGTCATCATCTTAATAATAAAGGTGGTAAAAATCAAATATAGAAGCAGGCTTACAGATTCATATTTTCTTAACTACAATAAAATGGGATGGAAGGTTTATTCCCCACAATTCAAAAATATTGTTGATGAAAGTGAAAGCTATCATTCTCAGGAAGCTGCCTAACATTTTTACATTATATCTATCACAATTACAAATCCAAGCCAAATAGATTAGTCCCTATTGAACAAAGGTGTGATGTCAAACTCTCTGTACATTTTACAATAATAGCCAATATGTGATACTGGGTAGCTCGAGAACCAATTTTACAAATAGAAAGTAGCTTTCATACTCAATGACTTTGGTGACCCCTACCCGATACAATTTACACAACTCATACGTAGATATTTCGATTTGAATATATTTTGATTTTATATCATATTTTAAAGGGTTTTTTCTGTTTTGTACACTCTCTCCTCCACCATCCCACCACCTCTCGTTTCCAAAGACAAGATCAATAATTTAACATGTTCAACTATTAATATTTATTTGAAGTGGTCTCTTTACGTGACTGTCAAGTTTCAATTTTCTACCAGACTGGGAAGAAGTTGTATACTATTAGTTTTTGAAATTTGTACACCACAGCACCTTTTTCTTCGATTTATTCTCGGAAACTTGAGAATTTAAGATTTGTTTTAAAATCTGGAGTTTTCTTTTTACATGTCTGCAAAATTTTAATTTTCTACCATAACTAATTTAAAAAAAATTATAGTCTTTCCATTTCCTGAACCCCCTTGAAATTAATCGATTATATATTTTTCTGGTTATATGGGTCATTCCCGCTACCCTCCTGCCAAGAAATATTAAAATCGTACAGGCCCAGGTGCTGTAAAAGTAAGGTGAAAAGTGAATCAGTGAGTCACACACCTTTCTGCTGCTCTATAGCCTCTTAGGGGATGAAATTTAAAATCCCGAAGAGAAATTTCACCCAATTCAAGCAAAGAGCATTTATTTTAAATTTTAAGGCTATATACGCTGGTTCTAAAGATACATTAGTGAGTGTTTCGAGCTTTCAAACCCTCTTTCTAAAATCTTAGAAATAAAATCTCGCAAAATTCCATCTTATCTCTTGACTAAGGCCTAAAAGAAATCTTAACTCAAAATCTCAATTTTTCAGGTCCAGGGGTTGAGTAAATACAATAGTGAGTGTATGAGTGGGTTTTTCTTTATAAATATATGCATATATGCATATAAATATATATATAAGTAAATGAATAGATAATTTTCTGCATATCCTCGCTTAAATTTGTATTAGTTTTTAACTCAGATTCGGCTCTATTCAAACACTTATTGCTTTATTGTGGTAGAAATATATACGTTCTTAAACTATGTAGTATTAATATTTGTCAATTTGTCCTTATATATTTTATTAGTTGTACTTTTTTTTAGTCACCAAATAATATTGGTGCAATTTTATTACTCGTTCCTTAATTTTATTCGTTAAATAATATTAGTGTATTTTTACTATTACTTTTGCCTTGGTTTAGTCACTATATAAGAACTATTAGTATTTTTAATATTAAATATTTCTTGGTTTTAGAAATTATGTAAAATATATATAAATTAGATGAAAAGTAATAACAATTTTACAGTTGCAACTGAAAGTGTATTTGCATACAAGCTTTATATTACATTTTTGTATACATATATTAGTCAGTAATTGTATCATATAAATTTTAATAGTATACATTACAATACATTATTTTATTAAAAATATAATGATATCTACCTAAATCTAAGTGAAAAAGTCATTAATATTCACATATTTTAATTTGTAAAGCACAATTTTTAAGAAATGTTTGGAAAGAAAAGCTTAAATTATAATGAACTTAAGATGGGTTGGTTAAAATTTGTTTATGGCCTAATTGACAACTAAAATTTTGCTAGTTGGTATAAAGTTTGACTGTGAGGATATCTGAATAATTTTTTTTTTCGGAAGATTCACATTAATGTGTAAAGAGAAATAATTGCAAACCAGTTAGATGTTATATTGCACTGTATAGACCTTCTTGAACCTTGACATAAAACGGGAACATTTATTTAAAAAATATAATATACTTGCAAATATATAATCGACATTATTGCATGGACATAATGTAAAAGAGAACATCAAATTTCACCAAAGAGCAAAAATTAAATCATATACAGTACAGAAACATAATGAGAAAACAGATTTTTACTGTTCATCAAAGGTCATACCAATCAACTTCCAATTTCCCAGCCTTTAATTTAAAAAAATATATTTGATTACAGATCAGAAACTATTATTTTTATACATTTATACTTCGAATAAACGTTATTATATTTAACAACCTTACAACTTTGCATTTATAAGTTATTTCGTAAATAGAGGAGCTGTAATCAAAATTGTAGACATCCACTTATGTATAGGGTAACCTCTATGTCATTTTTCCAAGTGAATGAGATACGCCATTTTATTTGCAATTTAAAACAGGGCTTGAATACGAATTTTAATCCAAGTCGTTAGAGCCTGTATTCTTCTAGCAGCCTTAAGTAGAGTAGGCGTAGCTTTATTATTGGATGAAAAATTTCCAAACGCCTTTGGGGAACCGTATTAAAGCCTGGTTCACAAGTATGGTATTGTGCAACGTTTTGCATATGCAATTTGGACCGGAGAACTTACAGTTATATGAGATTTGGGGAGCTGGTACATGGAGATGAAAAACTGATCCCAACAGCATATTTATCTGTGACCTGCACAGACTTGTCGGTGCGTGTGGACACTCCCCTACGTCTTCACTACACATGTTACTCAGTTTTGCTTCAATATTGGTGTTGAAACAATGCTCGCAGATTTCAACAAATTCTGTTTTAATCTTTTATTGATAATTTTTTATTATTACTAAATGATGACTTAAATTCGTCAATTTTCACGCGAGTTTCTTACGGACATCACTGAATTTGTGTCTTTTCAGTAGCCGATGTCTGGACCATTTTTAATGGTTCGTGTACTTAAGACGTTTAATTTACCTTCATTTTGAAAGATGAATTGTAAAAAATGGACCTTACACATTTTCCATAGTGGATTCCACGTAACTGAGTGGAAAAAAACAGTTCTGAAAACTGTAACTTGTAGACACCCTTGAACATCAACGTTTTTTATAACACAATATTGCCTGCGCAGTCATAACTGATTAATAAAACGTTGCGTATGGACCAGGTATGAGACTCTGGATACACAGTCTTAGCCTTATCTTTATAAATGTGTTGGCTCTAGGTCAAGATACCTACAAACATACAGACGGACAGACATACAGGCAACTTCGCGCAAGTCAAATTTTTAGATCCAAGGTGTTAAAGAAATGTTGAAAGCCATTAAAAAAAATTAACTCGATTTTCTTAACATTACAAAATTTCCTTTCTCCGATAGGTCGCAGTAGAGTAAAAACATAAAATAATCCTCCTAAGTAGTGAAGCTAAGTAGGAAGAAACTCAGAAACTCCTCAAAGTGCGGCAACCAGTGCGGTAAGCTAAGTATCCCCAGTGTTTCCCCAACTTCTTGGCATTCTCCTTTAAGGGGCTGTCAGTCAGAAGCAAAAGCTTGTGTGCAATGTTCTTCCTCCGATATTAATCTGCCTTCAGTTAAAGTCTGATTGATCACCCCGAGACAAGACGTAAAACCCTCCTCCCCTTACGTCGGACAGATGTTTCACACTTGAGACACGTTGAAACATGGGTACACATCCATTCCAGTCGCTATGTTCCAGTTGGACTTAACTTGAGGCGTTCTTAACGGTGATAAACATAAGACAGGGAGGTGACAAGAATATCGATCGTTGTTAGAGTTCAGTTAACGTATTTTAAAGCTCAGCAGGACATTTTAATATTTTGTTTTGATTAAAAAATTAATTACTACTACTATTATTTATACATTAATTTCATTCTAATCTCAAAATTTCTGTCAGTGATATATTGTAAACTCCTTTCATTCAACCAGAGATTCCATTTATAAAATGTTATTTTTCTTAATATATACATTTTTACATTTTCATTTATTTGAGGTATTTAACCCGCAATTTATGAACCGACTGATTATATCAGAGGATGACTTATAAACTAACTTAAATCTTGAATAGATACAAGACCCTGCCCCCAGACGTTAATTCATCGCTGTGAAAGGGGAAAACCCACATTTCACCAATGATAAATTTTTCAGTCATGCCAAGATTTGATCCCAGGACCCCTAGCTTAGTAGACAGACATTCTACCGACTGAGCTAGGGTATAGGATAGTTTTTAAGATAAAGTTGAAATTTAATAGTAATATTTTCAAAGCTTGACAAAAACACTTACTAAATAATAAAGATTTAATAAATTTAAAAAATATTAATACAATAAAAGATATAGGTGTATTATAGGAGGAAGATTTGGTGTAAAATGGATGATAGATTATAAGATAAATTTGGTAAATGTTTATAAGGTGAGATTCTGTATATTGAAGACGGTGGTTGTGTTTTTCAACAATAGCCAACATTTCCTACACTATAGTGCTTGTATCAATTGTTCAATGAACTTAGCGTTTACGAAGTTTAAGAAGAGAAGAATGAACCATCCCTTGCAATTGACTTACTTGATACAAAATAATCTGAGATGTAATTTAATATAATGACTTTAAAACTATATTTTTACTATTATTAAAGTAGTGGGATAGCTATTTGAGGGATAGGTCTTCAATCTGGAGATTGGTTCTATGTGCATACCATCCATTTGTAGCTAGACATGCCCCTATGCTGGCTAGTGCTGCCCGCATCATCTACTAGAAGACACATACACTAAGAAATTTATGGTTTCCCGATGTCTTCCGCACTAAAAATCAAAGAGAGAGCATGAAAAAGCTTACCAATTTTACCGGAAAGTTATTGTCACGTATTTTCAATGTTCTTTCACATACCACAGTCCACTTGGGACCGACGCTTTGATTCCCCTACGAAGAAAGTTGTGGTACGGATTTTTACCGCACAAGAAAAACTCGTTGACCTCTGCTGGGTTTGAACCCACAGACATCGGCCTCTGAGGTTAGCATTTTACCTCAAGACTACTGAGGTCAACATTAAGTGACTTCAAATGTATCAAGATATGTTTTTACCAAATTCAATTATGTTTATTTTCATTAAATTGAAGGTCTTAGCTTACATTTTATAGTCAGGTGGCCAACTAACACTATTTCTGACACAGTTATTATTTAGTCACTTTCGATTATTTTATGATAGTTGGAAAGTTGTTCTCATAATATTGTGTTAAATATTCACTACATCTTGATTACCATCCTGGGTATCTTCATATTTCCAGTAATGGTGTAGGAAGAAGGAAGCTAAATTGTTTAAGAAATGTACCCACATTTGCATGGAGGAAAAGGGAGAAATTATTTGTTGAATTAAAACCACAGTTCACTGGATGGTAATCGGTAAAAAAACCAAAGTGATAAATCAGATGTCTAAAAACATTTCAATTTCACAATACCTAGATTAGAAATCCTAAATCACAGTGACCAACAATTTAACACATTGTGAGCCTAAGGCCTTATGCCAATAGCAACCATTGCGGATAATCAAATAGTTCACTACGTAATCACATATATAATTAGAAAAATACTATTGGTGTTTGTTCGAAACCAGATTTTAGATATTACAGTTTACAATTTTTTATTTTAACACCTCGTCTTACTACTTGTTCATATCATAAGCATATGTACTAACTACGTTGATGGTTGAACTTAGAGGAGGTGTATCCGCATTTGCGTGGAGGGAGAGTGGAAAACTATTTAAGAAAAACCAGCCCCAGTACATCCCTCTAGGATTCAAGCCCCGATCACCTTGTAATCAGCAGTCTATACTATTGCAAGAGTGATTCCTTAACCCATGTGGCCACTGAAGCCAGTGAAGATAAATACTAAAACATTTGAAATACTCACTGAAGGATATGCAGAGTTTCAGAATACACGCAAAGCTTTTATAGTCTTGTTTGTCACCATCGGCGAGAGGTGGATTCTAATTCCGGCAAAATATTACGAGGGTGTATTTTCCTAACTGGGTTTCCACTCTTCCCCCACGCCAAGGAGATACACTTCCTCTAAATTTTCCAACTTTCACATCCACACAATAGTAGAGGTTTTTTACTGTGCTGCGTGTCTTAATCTCCAATATCACTATCTAGATATTTACACTGATTAGGTAGGAATATGAAGATTGAATTTAGGAAATGTACCTTCATTTACGAGGAGGGAGGGTGGAAACTAATTTCGTAAAGTCTACCCTAAATACACAAAACCCGGTCTCGAACCCCGATCTTCCCATCATCCACAATCCAGTATATTGCGAGAGTGACGCCTCAAACCATGTGACAGTTGATAGTTAACGTAGTTTTACTTAGCATTGCGTCTTGATAATCGTTCGGATTGTACGCTTTGGTATTAATTAATTACGTTTATATTTTAGAGATTATGAATGATAATTTCAGTTGAAGTGTACCCGCATTTTCATGAAGGGAGAGTTTAAGGCCATTTTGGAAAAACCACCCTCAGTACACTCGATCGCTATTTGAACCTTGATCTTTCGTCATCAACATTCTAATCTACTTCGATAGCTGGGCGTTAGACCACGTGGCCACCGAAGCGGTTATTAGCTTAATTAAAATACGTATAGTCTGGACGGGTGAAAAGATGCAGTAAAGAAATAATGGGTAGGATTAAACGATATTTTCGAGCTTCTTTTGTGGCTGAATGGTCTAGGGCATCACTGACCAATTGATGACGTGGAGATCAGGGTTTGACTCCTGGTTGAGCCTACTGAGGATGGTTTTCCCTAAATGTTTTTCCATTTTCCTTCAACACAAATGTGGGTAGATAGTCTATAAAATTCTTCATTCCTCATCCCTACCCCATTAAGTAATTACCATATATGCGTACAATCTAAACAGGTTGTAAGACACGGTTATAAATATATATATGTAATATATGTATATATATGTTAGCACCGCGTCTTACTAACCATTGGGGCTATACGTTTAAGTACTAATCACGCTAATGGGCTAGGAATTGGGAAGGTTGAATTTAATTAAAGTGCATCAGAATTGGGTAGAGGGTGAGTGGAAAACCATTTCGGAAAAGCAATCCTCAGTTACCCGACCAAGATTAGAACCTCGATCTCCTCGTCCTCAGCAGCCTAGCTCAATACGAAACTAGCACGTTAGCTAACTACGTCACAGACGTGGGTTTTATAAAAATAAATAATATTATTTAAAATTATCAACAATAGCTCTTATACTCGTAATTGAAATACACGAAAACCAGAAGTTGATTTGCAAACATATTTTTAAAAAGATTTACGAGTGTTTGCCACTCTGTTTTATTAGTTGAGAAAATGTATAATGAATGTTTTGATCTTCAAGCATAAATTAATTTAGATGATTGGATTTTTGTTATAAGCCACTAAAGAGCTCAGAATATATATATTTACTCTCACACCACTCCATATTTGAACACGATATTTTTTAACGGCTGGCTCATTTCGTGGCTATTGGATTTTTTTAGAAACGCTTTATTAAAAAATATTTCGGATTACTTGCTCACCCTGATGAAAAGCCACATCGAATTATTAACTCCAGTGCATTATGAACATTGAATAGAGCTCATTGGTTTATTAAATAAAATTAGTTCAAATTCATTGTGTTGTATTTTGTGGATAATCATTGGAATATTAAATACCAGGAATAGAGTAGTACATATATAATTATCATTTTTTGTTTTAAAATCTGTCACCGGCATATTTAATAAAGTCAAATACAAGTCTATAGGGCAGAGGTGACCTAACATTCAGTCGCCATCCACCGGTCGTACGCAGCCGATAATTTGGTTGATCACCTGGTCTATCGATTAAAAAAGCTTGAGAGAAATAAAATGAAAGAGAGGGTGTTAGATTTTCCTTAAGTCATCATTAGAAAATCGAAATATTGAAGGTGTCTGACTGGTAACAATTTACAAACCTGCCTTCGTTTATGACAGAGTATTATTATGAACTCTCATTCAACAAACTATCCTAAGACTAAGCGGTGTCATGCATCAACTTCAAAGTCAAGTGTTTAATGAGAAAATACTTTTTAAAGTTAATTTTATATATATATATATATTGTGGTTTGATTAAAATCTCAATATCTGTGTGTGAAAGGACTATAAGATTTTATAGACAATATAAATTTACTATTAAAACTGAAAATAGGATTTTAATTTTTTTTACGAATAAAACAAACAATATAATCCTATGGTTCCGTAGTAAAGTACGAGTAGATCGCAAAAGATTTTTCCTTTTCTTCAGTAGATCACTAGATCATAAAGTCTGGCCACTTCCGTTATAAGGAATGGCTTCTATAATATATGGTATCAAAATAGGCCCACTTGAATATTTGTATATTGGTTCATCTATCACGTTACAAATCCTGGAGACTGGGCTCGTCGTTTAGTAAAATAATAATGTTTCTTTGCTGTTTTTGTTTACCACGTTATACTAACCGTTCGGGCTGCACGCATTACTCTAATGTAGCAGTGAGAGAAACTTTGGATTGAAAATAAATGTACAATTGCGTGGAGGGAGAGTGTGAGCTCGATTAAGTAGAAACATCTTCAGTACACTCCAACCAGGGCTCAAACCATGATCTCCTGTTATTAGTAATTCAGTCTGACACAAAGGTGTTTTAGACCATTCGATGAACGAAGCGTTTTGTATTCTATTTTTAAAATCATTTCTCTTACAACTACCCGCATCATTGTTCATATGGTCTAAGGCATCAGTCAGAAACCTAGGGTCCACGGGCCGGATCAGGTCCGCCAAATGACTTTATCCATCCCGAAAAATATTTATCTAGCAAACGATTACTGTGTTGATAAATATGAACTAATAATTAATTAATTTATGATAAATATTAATTTGAAATATTTTCCCTAATATATTTTTTCCAAACCAGCCCACTTTTTTAAAAAAAATTCCATACTTCTTGTGACTTCAAAAAGGTTGCCTATCTCCGGTCTAAGGCATCACTAGTATTGTTCGTGACGGGGAGATTGGGGCGAGAATTTCAGTGCGCTATATTAAGGAAATTTTTCCTTAATGGTTTCCCACTCTACTTCTACGAAAATACGAGTGATTTTTTTTCTAAATTATACCTTCATCTTCCTTAACACATTATGTCAAATAGTTGGATAACCCAAAAGAGTAGTAGCACTCAGTGCACGCAAATATCATGTTGCAAATTTATGCCAGCATTAAAACTCATAAAAAGAGGACAGGGGCTATTAAATGCCCCCTTCAACTCACAATCAAATTAAGTCAAATTAATCCTTTATTATTTATTATTTCTAATAAATAAATAACAAGCAATAGTGAAACAACTGATTTGGTGGCCACATAGTCTAGAGTGTTTATCTCGAGTTAATCTAGACTTCCGATGACTGGGAAATATAGGATCAAATCCTGGTCAGGTGTGTTAAGGGTGGTAAAAAAAAATCTACTCTCCCTCAGCACAAATTCGGGTACTATATCTCTATATTAAACCTTTCTTATCCCCAATTAAATAGCGTAATTAGTATATATTATGCATAGAACCTGAAAAGCTAGCAATACTCGGTGCTAAAAATAAATAGTTAAACCTTTTATATTAATTTATGTATCGTGTGTTGATATAGCTAAAATGAGGCTTACAGATTTGACCTTATACATAAATAAACTAAGCGCTTAATATCATCATATTCACTAGAATGATTATAATAATAAATGTTATAATACTTAACAAATATTGACAATTAATATTACCACTTTAATTTGTTCATAATAATAAGCATATGTAATTTTTTAAGAACAGATGTATATGTACATAAAAAGCCAGATCAATTAAAAATATTATTTTGGCTAGTAAAGAATACTGTGTTCACATAATTCACAATGTTGTATCATACTTTGGGTGATTTATGCCATTTTCTTCCTAACATTAACATTCTATTCTCCATATCTCATTCCGTATTTATTAAATGTTACTCCTTATTTCAATTACATTTCTATGAAGAAATGGGGCTATAATGGTGTGTATTATGCCTCGCAAGAGGGAGTTTAACCCCCTTTTCTTACCCCTTTCCTCGCCAACCCAGTTCTCCTTTCTCCTCGTGCGCACTTTTAATGTACACGTTCCTCCGAAATGAAGACCAGTACTAATAAATGTTTTGTGTTGTTTCTAAAAAACTCATAAATTTCGTTGTCAACACAAAAGTAACTATTACAATGAATGTATATTATGAATACATTGTCCACGTTTATTTTGATGCTGGAAGGTTCCGCAACTATAGAGGAAAGTTGTTTTTTAGGGTTTTATTTATTTTCTGGAAAATTTTCTTTTTAATTTAAGCTAATTAAAGAATATCATATATATAATTTAAATTTAGTGAGTTTGTAAGCTTATACTCAAGTTGTTATTTAATAAAGACATTTTAAAAATCTGGTTTTATATTTTTATTTGAAAGCGATGTTTAATAATAACTTATGAGATGGAAAACATTTTTATCTAACATGGAAAAATATATTTTAAATATTAACAAAATGGAGTACTAAAAATATTGGTCTTCTATAATAGTTAAGTGTTGGTTATAGCTACTTATCAGCGTTAAACAAGAAGAAATAATTTAATTTATCAAGATTATGTCTATCATGACTATGGGATGATAAGTTTATCTAAACTATGTGTTTGGCAAATGTATGGATAAATAATTAATAGTCAACGTATTAGATTAGTATTCTCATTTTTACCTGAGAGATTGGGTTCTTAGTTTGAATATATGTTTGGTTTTCAACTCTTTAATTATTATTCAGGCAAATACTAATACATTTATTTAATAATAGCCTCTCTCAATTTGTGTTTTTAAATTATACATAGAAGTCAATTGAAAGTTTTTAGAACCTACAAATAGTAGAGAAAATATATTTGTATTAATTTAGATTCAAATTGATTTAGTTAGATTTTTAAACTCTTAATATTTATGTATTTGTAAATACGATATAACCTTTGAGTTAATATTTGAATAACAAATGTAGCCATAGCAATGTATTCGTTTTAAATTTGACAGTCATGACAGTAAATAAATCTAAATGTTTTTTTTTAAATACTATGTCCAAACAAAATTATAATGGCTTATTTTATTTATTTAAACATACATGTATTTTGAAGAAATAGAAATAAAACAGGGTATTTTTGCCTAGCTAACTAATATTTTTCCACTAATCTATAGGGGTATATCCAATGGCAAAGGCCTTACTTCACCAATAGTCTAGACGAAGTTTGTAGTAGACTTGTAATAGCCATCATAAAGATAATCACGGTGATTCGTGGTCAGCTTTTGTGTCATCGGGCTTATTAGCTTGTAATTTTTCAAAATATAGTTAAATACATATTTGTGAAGTGTAGTCATCCACACTGAATGTTAATTTCAATGTTTATTTTTATTTAGTTCAAAACTCACAAAGGGAACACATTAAAGCACACATAAAACGAACATTAACTGTTTTTTATAGGCTTATACAATTTCAATATTGCCGTTTCACCATAAAACTAAATACATTAAATAGCAATTCAAAAATGTATAAATCAATACAAGGTATTCCCCAATTCAATATTCATTCAAATAATATGACTATCTATACTACCAAACCAGAACATTCACTGTCTAAAATTTATTTACTAGCGGAACAGAAACATTATCTTTTCATTATGAAGCGGCATAAAAATAATGGGATAGTAAAACAAGAATAGATTTTTCCATAGCAGCTTTAATTTGGATATAATATAAATTCTATACTTTAATTATTCATGAACAAAGATTTGTTCAAATTTTTATGGACTTTTCATGCATACATATTTTATAATTGTGGCCCTTTATTAAAATAGCTATAACAGTGTGTAATCAGCTCAATTCATTGATTACGGAAAAGGTTTGGTTTAATTTTATACATGATAGTACCAATAAATTAATGAGTAAATTTATATTTGTCACAAACACGTAATTGATGTTGTTATACAATTCCTTTAATTGTTTTGATAAACGCATGACATTGAATAAGTTTATCCATGCTTCGATTCTGTTTTGTTTTTTCTGTTGCAACACTGTTTTATAGGTCATGTGACCATGATCATTGCCAACTTGTTATACAGTACTTAACATTTCATTGCCATGTGATGTAGTGTCTCTATTAAATTTAATTATGCTTTCTTTCATTAATAGTTTGTCTTATATTATATGAGATGTATAGGTTTGGTAGATCTCTCCCACGAATAAATACTAGTTTTACACACGAATGAACCAGATAAAGCTTTATTGTGAATTATTTTTAAAACAAAATTGTCTATAAGAAATTAGATGCTATTAAATTTCATATGCTTTCCTAATAAACCCTTTAACTACAACGAAAAATGTATTTGCAGACCAGCAATAATGAGTCCGGGGATTGTTTCTGGTCCACAAAGCACTGGTATTAGTGTGTTCTTAAACATCTTAAATCTTGATAAAATATGTAGTGTACAGAAACAAACTACTTGCGGCTTACTTTATGATGACATCTATCACATAGTAGTAGAAAAGAAAAAATTCAATAAATATACCGATGATTTGAATAGCTATTATCTAGGCATCCAGTTTATAAATTTGGTTATCGTCTTAAACATACACTTGAATTATCAAAATGCAAGTGCTATATAGAGTTTATATCCCTTGTTTTTATAGAAAATTATTTTCTCAACATTAAATAAAGTGTAAAGATTTTTCTTTTATGCCATTTTAAAGATTGAATTTCTAATATCACTAACTTACTAAAAATGAGCAATATATTCTATTTTCTTAATAAATATATTTAAGAAAGAAATAGCAAATAACTTAAATTATCTGAATATTTATTTTTAATTGAAAATTTAATCTTTCCGAAAAATGCTGGAAATTTTTGTCCAGTGAACTTTGGCAACACTGCCTGCTCACTGGCCCGAAGAAAAGATAAAACTCACTATTTTAATGGCGTCTTTTAAAAACTTACTTCTTGGTCCGTACACCGAATTTAGAAGTTAATGCGCCTGCCCTCCTTGTGGAAGATGCAGTTCAAGTTAAAGACTGTGGAAATGTGTAAGTCCAGAAATGAAAACTAAATTATACTCTATAAACAGAATGATTATAAATCATTATACTGTGCATACATAGATTGCCATGGAGGACATGTGTTGGTAATTTTTATAAAACATTAATCACTGGTCTTTTCTGGCTTTGTTTTATGTGTGTATTTGGCCAGCATGATTAATCTAGGTATAGAAACATTCTTCAAACTACACATATGTATGTACTGTACTGTACATACTACAAGATGTACACTTTAGTTATCCTAAAAAGTAATGGGGCAAACCTTAAGGTTGAATGAAAGGGGATGCAATTTGCTAAGAAACAAGTTTTTCACCAACTTAAATAATAAATTGATTCACTAAATACATTTATTATAATATGATACACATAAAAATCTAAACATATCTTGAATATTTTCCATGGGCCTGGTGGCATTTGGAGGTAAACATTTTAAAGAAAAGGAAAATCATCCAGCCAAATAACACCATTCCCATTATAAATAGACTATTCATATATAATAAGACAATGTTGAAACACTGTACAGTAATGTAAAGTAATTATTGATAGTGAAGGAAGCCAACCTGAAATAATTCATTTTACTATCAAATAGAGTGCTCAAAAACTATTGATATTACCATGTGTATAGTATTAAACATTTATCTGCGATACCAATATTTGATTTATTTCATCGACAATTTTTTTTTCTTAGAAACCGCAAAATCTTGAAGCTCAACTAGTGTTTACTCCTCCTCTCCACCATTAATTTAATTAATTATATATATAAAATTCAGTATAATTTATAAAGGATGATAAATAAATTGGGTTTTTAACAGTTGAATAACGGTCTAATATGATATACTAGCACTTTACACTATCATTGTTGATGAAAGGGCCAGGGGTTTAAATACCTAATGGATACATTGTGGGCAGTTTTCCACATGTAACTTTTATTCTGAATTAATCAACCTAACTCAACATGAATGCAGAGCTGTATATCTCCTAAGATACTCTCTTCTCTTTACCTTATCGTCTTGTCAGCTTCGCTGGACACGAGAAAGTCGTGGATAGAGTTCTGTCCTTGTGTATTGATTTTTTTAAATGAATATCTTTCCAGCATTGTTCCACGAAGATGAGGGTACGCTTTATTTAAACTATACCATCCTTATTCCTACCTCATTAGTGTAAATATTTGGATGAACATGATAAGTACTAAGACTTGGTGTCCAAATAAATACTTTCATTGAGAATATCATACTAACTTTTGTTTCGGAGATATAAAAGTGTGATTTGCTTAAATACACATGTAAAGGCATTTAACATATTGGCGGTAAGCTATTATATTTGGTGAAAGATGATCTTATTTTTTTATTTTTTCAAATTTGGAAACATTCATGAAATTGGTTAAGAAGAAAGGCAATATGAATATTTACACAATCGTTCTTGCTTGTTGTTTTGCAATAGATATTTATCTGCAACTGCATATAAGCCGTTTTAGAATATTTGTCAGGAGAATAATGACGTTTGACCAGAAAATTTTAATTGGAGGTAAAAATGTCCTGCTTAAATTACGCGATGCCCATAACAAATATTAAATAAAATAACTTGAAATTTCATTGTGTAAAAAAATCAAACAAAGCGTATTTACTGCAGAAATAACCAGCCCCATGGTGCACCTGGCTACGAGTCTATGGGCCCAAGTTTGATTCCCAGCTGATATCTTGGGTATTTTTCTTGAAACGAGAACCACCCCAAAGGTTACCAGGATTTGTTTGGTTAGATATACGTTGGGTTTAAGTGTTTCTACTGGTTCTCCACCCTCATTTTCACCATCACAATCCATTCACCTCATCTCATCGGGACATGGAAAGAGCCTCCACTAAAAGAATGTACGATAAGTACATTCGGGCATCCCCTGGGCAGTGGTATATTAGTATTATATAATATTTCCACTATTGAACTATAAGTTATGTAGCCTAGACGCACAATATTTATATAAATACTGGCAAATTATCTTATTTATTTTGTCCAAAAAATATTTGTTACTACGCAAACTTAAAAAAATACTGACCTTCGTTTGCGCTGTCTCCCATCCAACCTGAAATACCTCCACATTCATCAAACAACTGAAGTTGTCACCCTATATATCTGTCCCTGCAGGATGCGGATCCTTGAGGCGGGTTTGGACCCGACTACACCGAGATATGCCCTGCAGTGACCTTAACAAGTTGATCCTGTGACCTGTGATGGGCTTCACGCGGAAAAGTGCCGGGTGGCGATTGCTACTCTGCGCCGTCCTGGCTGCCTTCACAACCGGTAAGTTCTCACGAGAGTGAATTTTGTTTAGAAAGAGAGGAGAAGGATTAGTTTGGTCCTTATTGCGATATGTTGGCGAGTATGAAAACCCCAGAAGAAAATGTAAATGGTAATTTTGAAAGACAAGGCGTTATAATGATGGGACACCATGATCAGGAGAACCATAAAACATAGATTTACCATATATTTATTAAAGGTAGGGTTGAAGAGAACGTGAGGTAAGGTCAGTGTTTTAGCAGAGTTTTATCACAACATTTTGTTGATCAAGGTAAATCAAATATTGCTCTAGTAGAAACAAAGACCTTAATTTACTTCACAATATAATGATATCAGCATTTATTGAATATCTATCAAAGAGGTCCCGGAATTTAATGATAACTTTTCTCTTCGTTTAAAATGTTTAGCATCTAATGCCTCTATGCTTATGACAGATATTCAACCACTGTGTTTATCACAATTTGAAGACAATTAAACTCTTATGTTTTTATTGGAGTGATATTTAAATTATTTTAGACAAAAAAAAATGTTTTGCTATAAAAACATAAAAAATCACTGACTTTTCTCACGTCCTCTTCAAACCTATCTTGTGTAGACTCCAATTTGAACGGAAATGAATTTTTTTGGCGTTTATAAAAGTTAGTAAAAAGATTCCTGAGATTGAACTGAAACTTTTAATAGATAATATCAATAAATTTGAAACCCATCTCAGTCGCTGCATGGTCTAAATCGTCACTCTTATAGTAGACAAAGCTGCTGATGATGGGTAGATCAAGGTTCAAATCTCAGTCGGGTGTATTCAGGGTGATTTTTCCAAAATGGTTATCCACTCTCCCTCCACGAAAATGTGGAAACACCTCATCTAAATCTAACTTTATTTATTTCCAGAGCCATTAGCGTAATTAGTACATAAGCGTGTAAACTGAACAGGTAGTAAGCCACGGTGCTAAAAAAATAGATCGAAACTATATTAGTGATAAAGTAGAGTACTATGAATGTTAAATTTAAAAAATATATATATCATTTTTCTAAAATTTTCTAAAAATCTCCTTCTATCCTACTATAGCTCAATACAGTGTAAGAAATAAAGTTGGGAAAATAAATAATCCCTTCAGTCTTCCCTCAATTAAAAAATATTTCCTTCCTATTAATTTAAACTTTATTTTGTTTGGAAAAAGTGAATATAAATTATTTATATTAATAACTATAATACATGTGAATAACTAACACATTTGTTGACATTACATAGAACAAATAGACAAAGAATTAACTTAATCAATGGCGATATTATGCATCACTCTTTCTTTTTTTTATAGCTCTTTCACTTCAACGTTTTTCATAAAAACACTAGTACTGAATAATATGAATTACATGCACTTTGGTGAACTTTCATCAAATTTACCATATTAATCATTTTCCCTTAGATTAATGAATATTTATGCAGTATAATCTATAAAAAAAATAGCATTTCAAAATTATAAACCACTTTTTTAAAGTTATATGGGGAAAGTATGACTGGCTTTGATTCAGTATGCCGGGATTCGATATCATCAGGGAGCACTAGGTGTGGCTTTCTTCATGACTTCATGGGAAGGTGTAACATCCTTATCAAAGATAAAAGATTTTTTTTTATTTAACTCGAAATTAATACAGTTATTCTGTTAGCTTGTATAAACTAATTTATTTATCTCTCTTGTATGATTCTTGAACAAGTCATGGTTCAATAATTAGACCTTGTACCACCTTTGTAGTGAGCTCCAAGACATTCATAGCTCTTCATAGTGATATTTCGCATCCCATGAGGATGAATTTACTTTGACCTCACCGGGAATTGAACTAATATAATTTACTATAGTATTTTGGGTACATAACAATCTAAAATACTTGCCATAGCACCACTGTCCAAATATAGCTTCAGGCTCTTCTAATAATTCTGATGGGGAGAGGCTGAAAATGATAAAATTTATAGAAAATATACTCTTATTTATTTATTAAAAATTACCTTCAGTGCATCTACCTGTGACTTGAACCCCTACCTCTCCATCCTTAGTAAACCAGATACGACAAGTGTAGCTCCTTAGCCTACGTGCCAACCAGAATGGTCAAAACACTTGAGTAATCCTTCTCATAATTAATGTTAAGATCATTTTTTAAACCCATGTTTGTTTAGAATCAGGTCCCAGATCTTGATGACATGTCATACTTTCATTGGTACATTACAGACAATGCTCATGTGTACATACATTCTGTTCATGATCCCCTTGTGAAAACGGGTTTTATGTGTCATTCTTTGGTCATTTTAGATTCTAAGGTTTTTTATTTTATTTTAAAGAGTTTATGTTGACTGAGTATATTTTTTTAAACAATCGGAATTTAATAAATGCATTGATACTCAAACATACATTTTTTTCAACACACACTTGTGGGAATGAGAAGATAATATAGGCAATTAACGATGTATCCTCTTTAATTGTTTGATTGTAAAAAACACAATCCTGGTGGGACACTGTAACTAAGCTGAAAAGGCTGAAATTTAATAGCTATTATTTATAAAGACGACAATTTATAGATAGATTAATAATAAATTAAGAATACTGCAAGAGTTTAATCGTTGAAATATTTCCTTTCATTTATTTTAATTAGTTTCCACTTGTGAGGTCCGTCTTTGATTTAGTCGTGTGCATTGTAACAAGTTTTTTTGTCAATATTTTAATTTTTTTTTTTACAAATTCTAAGTTGATTATAGAATAATTTAAAGTTTTATTGTAATTTTTTGGTAAATTTAAGGTACTAGAAGTGAGAGCCCTATTTATAACGGTACAAATGTAAATATCCACTTTCATTTGGATTTTTTTCTGCAGCATTTCTACCTACCCATTTGGGATGTAAGCATTTAATTTCACTATTGAGTTAGGGGAGAGAAAGTTGTACTTTATGAGAAATACACCTGCATTTGCACAAAAAGATTATTAATCTCGTTCAGTTGACGTTTTTGTAAACCTCAATGTACTCTAATAAATACATTTGTGAGCACATCTAGATAATTTGATTTGGTTTGCCAGCAACGGGGAGGTAGGAATCACTTTATTACTGGTGGGTTGTGGTTTTTCTTCAATTATTTGCCACTCTCCCTTCAAACAAATTTGGACACCTTTCCTTAAAATCTTATCTTCCTGATCCCTTAACTACCGGCGTAATTAGGATATTTGCTTGGAGCCCAAACGAGGAGCCTACTGAGACACGTTGAGCTATATATAATTTATATATATATATATATATATATATATATATATATGTAGACCTCTTTTTATAGATTTCACATGAAATAGTGTAGTCTACTTTTATTTAGTAGATTCCCTACTATTTGTGAAGTGATCTATTTTTGAGTAAAATATATACTGAATAACTATTTTAACTAGGGCCAGTTATTATAAGTTTTAGTCAACTATGATAGTATATAATTTTAAAATATCTTAGTATTTTGATTGTTTGTAGTAGTGGATGAATTTTTCCCATGGCCTAATTATAGTATTTTTTAATAAATTTTTACCTCTTTAAAATAATAAGCCATGAGAAGCATGTATATACATTGCATATTATGTAAAACTATGTAGGCCTATTATTTTTAAATTTCTTCAAGCCCTTAAAAACAGAACCAAACAATTTTTTTTAAAAGCAATAAAAAACCAAAATGACCAAAGATCTCAGCAACATTGAATTTATACAGTTGATATTTAAGCATTTCTTAAAAGTTTAAGAATATATAGTGTACAAACCGTAGTTAAATAATTTTTTATTTTAATAGTCTAACGAAAATTAATGGGTTAGAAAACTACCGAATTAATAAGAAAGTTATATCATCCAAAAATATAGTTCTTGTTTAACTTTTAAATTATATAACTATTATTAATTCGAGTTTTCATGTATTTTTAACACTTTCATTTAAAGAACGCTTTGCCCTGTAAATTCCAAAATATACGTTCTACATTGGGAAATAGCAATTGTATCATGCCGATATAGTTTGGTCTTGATTATAAAAATATTCAAATAATATATATATTACTTTTTCATAGATGAAATACAAGAGCTAAATGGTTAAATATTTTATCGTCATTTTATGGTGTAACTTTTCTTTAAAAAAACTTCTCCATCACGTGTCTTTAAATGTTTGTGTAGCCATAAAACTCTACACCATATCTGAAACATCAGCTGAGGTTCACTTTTTAATATGCCTACAAAAAAGGGATTTTACTATTCATAAATCACGTGACAAATCGAATAAACGTTCATATTTCGAAATGAAACCATCTTATTTTAACAATAAATCTAAACTTATCTAGTTTTCTCGTAAAAACATGACTTTTTACTTTTAGCTTCTAATACTTACCCTTTGCATGTCAATGTACAGAAAAATAGCTCGTTCTAGTACATACGAGTATTTCAGACGTTAAACGTATAAAATGGTATTGTTGCCCAACTTCTTCCGAACCTTTCACTCTACATATTTCCTTATTGAAACATGAAATAGTGCCCTTATTAATATAGTGCACGCGAGCTGAAATATAAATAGATTCGAATAAATAGTGTAAACGTTTATTAATATTGTTACAATCAATGCATCTAGCGGGCATTCTTGATCTAAATATGAAAGACTGAAGAAATATATTCAGAGCCTATTCATTAATTATTATTAATATTATTATTATTAGCACCGCACCTTACTACCCGTTTGGGCTATACGCACTTACGCTAATGTGTAATGGTAGGGTGGTTGTGAGATGAAATGGAAAACCTACAGTTCAACATGGGATCCGAACCACGGTGGAGGCCTGGCAATCCACACACATTCACAAGTTGTGATTAATACACGTCTTGTCAGAGGTGAAGGAAGGGCTTGGTTATCAGATAAATCTGTGCCGGAACCGAGGGTTGAACGTCGAACCCCCAGAACTAAATCTGACACCTTACTCCTAGACCGCCAGGTCACCCAAATTCATTTAAAGGCAAACACATGCTTCAGGAAGGAGGATGACTAGCAAAGATTTAATTAGACAATATTTGACATTTTATTCCAAAATCAGTACAGCTTTTGAGTATCTTACCGTTGTATAGATGTAGTGTCACTTGATTTGGTGACTACATGGTCTAAGGCATCACTCTCACAGTATACTGGAATAATGACGAGAGAGAGATCAGGGTTCTAATCCTTACAGGTGTATTGAAGGTGGCCTTTTCTTAAAATTGTCTTGTATTTTGTTCAAACTTAATAGTTTGATCTTATGTGGTTATACTTCAGGACCTTCTATTTTATTTTCACCCTACCGCTTAACTTAAGGTTAGGTTACTAGGCAGTGATTGTTTTAAATACATCATCAACAGTTTATACCTATGACCGGGTCAATTTAGTAAAATGTTTCCATCTTCCTCTACTCTTCCACCATTTTTCCCCATTTAATTACTTCCATTCTTCTCCCCTCACTTGTACACTTTTTACTATCTGCTTCTATCATCTCATTATTGGCCTCCTTTGTGGTCTATTTTCTACACACTTTATTTACAACAATTTCTTCGGCCTACTCTCTTTTTCCATTCTCATTACATGGCCATACCATCTCGGTCTTGCTTCCTCTACGATCTCACGTACTTACTGTACCCCCACTCTTTTCTAGATAGCTTTATTCTCAATATTGTTCTCCTTGTGACAGCTAACACGCAACTCACAAAATTCATTCCCATGGCCTCCACTTTCTTAGACCCTCTTACATTCAATGTCCATGTTTCTGCTGCACTTGTGACCATGGTTACAAAGTACGCCCTGTAAAACACTTCCTTACCCTTCAAGGGCCATTCTCTTGTATATAGCAGGTCTCTTACACACCTATATAATAATTATCCCATTTGTCCTCTTCTCATTAGACCTCGTTAGGTCCACCTTTCACCTCAATCACATTTCTAAGATGTTTTACTTTTTCTTTTTTACTCAGCTCTACTCCAACCAAATTTTAAATCTTTACTATCCTTATCCTGTTCCTTGAAACTACCATCACTTCACACTTCCTCGTGCTAAATCCAAACTTTATTTCTATAAACGCTAATTTATGTCTTCTCCACATCTATACATACCATTATCAAGTATTTTCAAAATTCTTACCCTCTTTCCATCAGCTGTCGTATAGCAAAGATCTAATCTAATGCAGACCTCTGTTCCCTAAATCCGGGCTGTCCATCTCTCCACCTTACATTCATTTTATTTCTTATTCTCTTTTCCATTATCTTATCGTATATTTGTGTATTTGTAGTGGCACACCAGCTTTATCCCTGTTTAATTTTAATACCTCTTCCCATCTCCTTTCTTGAAAATATGTATTAATGCTCCCCTTTTCCAGTCTTCCGGTACCTTGTTCTCCTTCAAAATGACTCTCAGCACCCTGAATAAGTATTGTATACCTGCTTCAACTGCAGCTCTTATCATTTCCACAGTCAGTTTATCCACACCTGGTTCTTTTCCTTATTTCATTCTCTTTAATGCGTTCTTTACCTCTTTCAATGCGAGACTTCTATCCTCATATTTTGATAATTTTTCCTGATACTCTATTTCACACACATCCCTGTCCTCTTTCAGGTTGAACATATTCTAAAACTATCTGATACATTGTTCTTTTTCTTCATTTCCTTTCTCCAACGTCATTCTTTGTTCAGCTATCATTCTCACTTATTTTCTTTACTCTCTTCTCCTGTTTCTTACCTGTCTATATAACACCATCTAATTTCCTTTCACTTCTCGTTCCAACCATTCTGTCCATTCTTGCTTCTAATTCTTCCTGGCTTCCATACCACTCGCTTCGCTCTTTTCTATACAGAGTTTACTAAAATGGCTCTGTGATCTTATTTGGAATAGATATCCAGGAAGTGTTTGACCTCTCAAATAACACTGAATGCTTGATTTTCGGGTAAAAATTATTTGAAGTGTATTTCACTGAAGAGGGATTAGAGAAAATTCGAAATATTTCAAAAATGATGGAAACGATTTTGCTTAAAATACTTGCATGAAAAGTATTTTAAACTACAAATAAAACTGTATACAATACTTAACTTTTTGGGGAAAAAGTTCGTTCTAGTGTAAATATTAGTGACTAATTTTTTTTAGTTAAATAATTCTAACAATAGCTAAAACGACTTGTTTCAAAATGGGTATCTGGAAGTTTCTTACAATATTAATAAATAAAATAATTTGTTTTATTGAAAAATTAATTTAATGTAGTATACTGATCTTACTAACTGATATTTAAGAGAATTGTATTATTTTGAAATTAACTTGAACAATTTTTTTTAAAATTAGTATTTGTGAACTATTTTACATGATAAATAATTTTATTATGTTCATTTTTCAAAAGAAAAAATAATTTAGGATTTGTTAGCTTTTGAGATGTATTAGAAAATTTTAAATATTTCATAAAAAAATTAAGATTCTGTTCAAAAGTATTACCATTACAATAGTTTTCATAATAAATAAAAATTTGTTTTTACATATTTCTACAAATAAAAACTGTTTGATCTTATATTACATAGAACTTTTAATAGACATTTTGTTTATGCTATGAATAGTTTTGTTTAAATTTATATTTGAAGCTGGCTTATGATAAACAACAAAACTTTTTAAAAAATTCTAAGAAATACCTTATTTAGATTAGTTTAAAAAACCCATATTTTTTAAAATTATGTTACGAACTATTATTATGTAGGTCTATTATATGAGAAAGTTGGTATGATTGTGTTTTACCATTTATTTTATTTGTTTTCTCAGCACTAATTTTTTTTAGCATTGTATCTTACTAACCTTTCGGGCTATACGCTCATATACTAGCTACAATGATGGATTTAGAGACCAGTAAATTTATGTTTAGAGGAAGTATAACCATATTTGTATGGAGGGAAAGGGGAAAATAATTTTGGAAAATCCTCTTTCAGTACACCTGACCGATATTTGAACCTGGATCTCCCCGTCATTGGTAGTATAGTCTATTGTGAGAGTAGTGGCGTAGACCATGCAGCCACTGAAGTGGTTAAACTATAATTACATTTTCCATTTATTTGACTTCCAACTTGTTTTGGTCTTTTATATCTATCTTTTGATTCACTAATCCTGATTACCTCTCGCAACGGCCAGCCTATTTGTTTAGTGGTCAGACTTCTTAACTGCTAATCTAGATGTCTCGGTTTTGATTCTCGGTGGTATGGTTGTCATGGTTCAAGTGGTTAGACTTAATGGGATTCAAAACTTCTACTGACATCACATAATCAACATAATCTCATCGTGGTGAAGTAATTGCATCTAAATGGTGACCCAACCTCAGAAGACGGTCATATATCCGTCACTGCCAGTAGAAGACCAGAAATGTCTAGCCGACGAGCCCTGGTGGCATGTGCTTGAAAGAACCTCTCACAACCATTTCTACAAATTATTTATCGCTTACTCTAACTATAAATGAAACTAAAGCAATATTTTGAAGTATTGGCCTTAGTTTTACCAGCTTTCCACCTGGTATAAAGAAATGCTCCATACTAAACGAAAGTGTGAGCTTATTTCGAATAAAATATTGACACTTTATAGAATTATGCCTAATTTTAACTTATCTGGTAGACATATTGGTAGTCAAGTGAAACACTTTGCTAAATTGTTTGCCATTGTCTTACAGAACAGGGCCTCAATCACGGATAGAGTAACTGGGATTGGTTCTCACATTTTACTTTCATTAATGTTTATTTATCTTTTGTTTGGACTAATGGTGTCTGCATTTCTTTTGGACTATACTTATAATTTTTAAGCATAATTTTATGTTGTTGATAACCTTCGAATTAAAGGCATTAAGAAAAACTAAATTATTTTGGCAAGTTTCATCATCATTTTCCAGGTTGCCAATGACAAATATTTAAGAACTATATAAAGAAACTCAAACTAAATGCGTTTGATGAATTAAATGTCTACCCACTTTTGTGGCCAAACGGTCTAAGGCGTAACTTACATGTTAGATTGACCTACTTGTTATAGGGATATTTGGGTTCGAATCTAGGTCCGGACTAATAAGGGTGGTTTTCCCTAAATGATTTTCCACTCTTCTTCCACTTAAATGAAATGTGGGTAGAATACCTATAAATTGTTTCCTCCCTCATCCCTTGCCGATTAGAGTAAATATAATATATGCGTATAGCCTGAGCAGGTAGCTAAACACTGTGATAAAAAATATATACTTATATATAATTTTGGCCAAAAAATTTAATTTTATGAAAATGATAAAAACACTGGTGAAAGCTCGCGCACAGTGTTGATAAGCATAGCCTCTGCAAAACGGATTAAAATATAAATATTTATCGTCGATGCAAAACTATACGACGATAAACAGAAGGCGATCAATATGATCTGTCGTCGGTGAATCCAAACCTTAGGACGCGATTAGGAATGGACGTACTACGTACCGGGGTAGTAGAAGGAAGTACTGGAATGAGGAATCAAGGCCTGATGGAATGTTGGCATGCGATACAAGAATAGATGGAGGATTGGGTACGTGCTCCGTGATCCCATGACAGTCATTAGGACAGTTACAACTAAACACGGGTGTTTTTAGGGGAATGGGGTGGGGGTGGAAAGGTAAAGGAAGTTCCTTCTGTCTCATCTGAGGCTGGCACCGAATCACTCAAAAGTTTCAGTGCAACCAACATAGTAAATATTATTTTTTGGTTGAGTTACAAAAGGTTTTTGAAAATTGATATATCAAAGGGAAAATTTCAGCATAAAATACAATTTCCCTCCTTCATTTCCCCCTTAAATAGGTCTTACAGCTAAGGTAGAATCACTTCAAAGCTAAAGATAGGTAAGCTGTTAACGTGCTTGACCTAAATATCAGACTTTAATTTCAAGCTCCATTGGATGAATGGGGAATGAGTTTTCCCTCAATTTTATACAGTTTGCTCATTCTTTTTCCGGGCAGGTTTTTATGCAGTTATTTAAAAAATATCATCATTTTCCTATTTCCCTGGGTTTTATAGTAAAAGTAACTTATTTTACACTTTTATATCGAACAAGGGGAATTAAAAAGATATCTTTACTAAAATAATAATTTTTTGAACAAGAATTAATAATTATTTACACCAAAACTGTTTGTAAAGAAATGGTTTGACATGTTTTAAGTGTGTTCGGGTGAGTATTGCATTAATATTTGAATAATTGTTTTGAATGCTATACAATTGACCTCAATCACTTTTAATGCCCTATTGCATTGTGTTTCAGACAGTGTATGTATTAAATTACTCTAGTTTAAATTCCAATTGGATTAAAACATAGTTTACCAATAGTGCAAAATTAGTTGAACTTAGAGAAACTTCAATTTCACCACAAGTATAATCCCCGGAACTACTAACACCACATGCCTTAGAGTACCCTTAAAAACAAAAATATTTAAAATAAATGTGCTAAGACTGTTACATTATAAATGTCATCATGGTTGAAACGTCTGTATTCAAAGGTGCAGCCTTTTTATAGGTTTGATTCGATATACTGCAGGCCAGAATCTGCCTCAGATAATAAAAGCCATTTCCTGCGAACCCGGGAGTATATTACTATTGTTAATTATTTTATTCCCAGAAAAAAATAGTTCTGATACATTGTACAACTGTAGAGCGAAAAATATCTATCCATGCCTTTAGCACAAAAGTTTAATTTTATGTTAATTTATAGACTATAAATCTCTCCTTCAATAACGTATTTTGTGCATTTCCTTTTACTACTAGTTCAGCCTATCCATCTATTTACACTAATATGGTGAAAATGAGGACGTAAGATTGGAAAATAGATCCACTCTCACTTGCTTAGAGGAAAATAAAAATAAACCACCTTCAGTATAACCGATTGGGATTAGAAACATGTTCTTTCCGTCACTGGCAGTCCATTATTGTAAAATTGTTGCCCTAGCCCATGCAATAATTAAACTGAATATTTTACTAACAAAATAAGTTCCCAAAAACCAGCTAGAATATAACTTCATCAGACATTTTCCAATCTATAATTGATTATAAACCTACTATATAAAAATTCCATTTTATAACACAATTTTTGAGTGAAAGACTATCAATATACTCAATAACCAATGACTAAAAGGTGAATGTGAATTTGTTACATGTATAGTTTTTTGACTGTATTCTTTTAAATCCTCTATTCACACAAATGTGGTATCTTATCCTTTAAGACTATTATATTCATCTTCACTCCTTAGTGTCCTTTTTTGTCAAACGCACAGTTTGAAAAAGAAATTACCAAGATTGTTACTCTAACTGTGATGTATATGAGTGATATCAGTAATGTTTGAAAGATGCAAAACACTTTATCCCTCTCAGCCAGAGAGCAGAAGAATCTGTGCTATTATTTCATGCTTGCCGGATATTAATCATGTCCGACCAAAACTACCTGCGGTCCTATTGGCTAACGTTAACACATGACATGTGGCCGGTACTGAACAGGGGGCTGTGAGTGTGTGAAAAGGGTGAGGTGGTAGAGGTAAGAGGGGGAAGGGAGAAGCACCT
>CABFWB010003190.1:74763-85008 GCA_902151455.1 Timema bartmani | reverse complement strand
TGTGCCGGGACCGAGGATTGAACCCCAGACCCCTAGCACAGAAGTCTGACACCTTACCCCTAGACCACCAGGTCACCATTCGCATAGTAGCTCGACTGTCTGATTGTTCTTATTTCAATAATGAGTAGGGCCACTGAATTAGTTACGGAAACGCAGCTAGTGTGTACAGGGTATAGCTAGCTCTACTTACACCTCATTACTTTACACCAGGGGCTTCCAAGCCTTTTGAGACCACGCCGCATTTCATATGTCAGATTATCCGTATATCGCCCATGGACCATATCNTATATATATATATAAATGATATGTATATATATATATATATCAAAAAATCAAATTTAATTTGATGCAATTTTTAAAAAATAAGAAAATTGTCATTTACATGACTAGCTTGTATTCTTTTAAATGTAAAAAATTAGAACAAAAATTACAGAATTGAATAAGAAGGAACTATATTAGACATGTGTTTTCTTGAAAGTTTTATGATTTATTCCATTCTTTAAAATATGTACTAGTACACGTATTGAAAATTTACATGTTGCCTTTCACTAAATTTTTAGTTTTTCCTTTAAAGCCCCGACGCCCCGGATCAAAACTGCCGAAGCCCCAGGGCGACGCAACGCACAGTTTGGGAACCCCTGCCTTTACATAGTCACTATTTCCTCCACTCCCGGCCCGTCAACAACCACTCGACGAGCAAGTAGGCTGTGAAGATGGTACGAGTGGTTGTCGACACCAAAGTGTTATCTTGTGTAACGACAACCATACCGTATGACCACCTTGCTCTTATCCCACCATCGCTGACCGGGATTCACATCACACACATTCACATCTCGGTCAGTGAACAATAATTATTATGACGGCTATATCAGATAAACAACGAGTTTCTTATCATATGCACATTTCACAAGGTATCGTCTGTTCCTTAGTGTTGTTACTTCAGCCACCACTTGACCCATCCAGGTGTTTTGAGTTGGCTGAGATCTTCAAGGCAATTCAAGAAGCGGTAGACTGGATCGGAGTTCAAATCCCTGTCGGGTGTACTGAGGGATGGTTTTCCCTGAATTATTTCCCAATCTCCCCAAGCAAATACGGCTATATTTTCTCTAAATTATACCTTCCTCATCCATACCCCACTAGTATAAGTATACGGATAACCCGGATGGTTAGTCAGAAACGGTACACACACATAAATAGGCGTTTAAAGTCGTCCCAGATTTTAGCACACTAACCCACATTTGTAAATGTCCCGGATTTTGAAAATCGTCCTGTTTTTAATATACAAGATTTTATTTTATTAAAATGTTTTGTCAACGCGTGTCATGTCTATCGCGCGTTTTGATACACCAAAAAATATCTCAGGAGTCAGGATACAGTAGAAAAAAAGAAACAAAGTCGTCTTGTTCAGTTCAACCAATGAACAGAGGCATGGGCGAGAATTTTGGGGGTGAAGACTCATACTATCAATGGTGTAGTCGTAAATTTAGCAGTGCAAAGTCGTAGGAACCCCAAAGTTCAAGGGGGTTATGGGGTGTATTGCCCCTCAACCACCCTAGGCAAAAAATCTTCACAAACACAAATGCCTCTAGAAGCTATTTGGAGCATTCTTTAATGGCAGAAGGTAGAAACTTACTTAACGCACTTCCCCTAAAATTCCAGGAATTCATATAGATCACAGTAAATTTCTTCAGAATTCGTTGATTCATAGTATGAAAAAATATTTGAAAATAATATTGATATAAAATCAAATGGTTAACTTAGAAATGCACAGTATAAAACTTTACTATTTTTTTATTATTTTTTTTCCACGAAAAGCAGTGCCGGAATAGCGTTCCACCACGTTCCTGTTCCACTACACCTCTGCATACCATATTTTCTAATGCTTCAAATCACAAAAATGTTAAATTATTTCCTACTATAATCAGATTCTTTGATTTTAAGGAAGGAATTCAAACCAAAGTGGTTTATTTGGTCTCCCTTCCTGGTGAAACACCAGAAAAGATTTCAAATTCACGTTTAAAAATCTTGAAAAAGAACCACTTGACAAATAAGATCTTGGTAGATTTCGCGGATAACACAAATTCCAATTTTGGTGGCCTCAAACGCAAAGGGACAAATAATGTATTTTCGCAACTAAATGAACAATTAAATCGACCCATAGTCGAAGTAGGCTGTGCTGCACACACCGTTCACAATGCAATTGAAACGGCTGCTAACTAACTTCCTGTTGAAATAGATTCAATCATCAACAAAATTTACAGACATTTAATATTTTCACTGTTCAAGTCAAGTCGCTTAAATAACTTTGCGATGATGCTGAAGTCGAGTATCGTAAAATACTGTGAGTGTGCAAAATTGATAGTTAGCGCTAATTTCTGCAGTTGAAAGATTTTTACAATTATTTGTTCCGTTGAAGTCATTTTTTTTTCTTCAAAAGATGTCCGACCAGTTTGAAACTTCTTTTCAACAATTATAAATCAGAGTTTTGGTTATATATTTTTTTACATAATCAGGCTTCAGTTTTTTATAGTGCAGTGAAAAGAATTAAAGGAGAAAAAAAACAGTTATGGAAATTTTTGACCAAATTGACAACTTAATTGTTAGATACAGGGAAATAATTTCTTGTCAATTTATTCCACCCACTTTAAACTCAATGTTGACCAATTTTGCTAACAAGGGTGACAAATAAAAGAGTGAATTCTTGACCACATTATGTAATTTTACAAAAATTGCGTTTCTTATCTGGAACTGTTGGGAAAACAGTTTGATGAAACTAAATATTTTAAATGGCTTGATTTGAGAATAAAGTTCAGTAGAAATGCGTTGAAAAAACAATGGAACATGCGAATAAATATTTCAATACAAATGAATCATCAGTGGAAAACTAGATACAAAGTCTCATCAAACATATGTCAATGATGACAAACTTTTAGAATGGAACGAAACAATGAATTTGAGAAGTGGATTGAAATTTTCAAGCATTTTTCAAGTAAAAACGTTCCTTTTGAAACATTAAAGGAAATTGTTTGACTAGAATTGTGCCTTCAAGGGAAAAATGCAGCCACAAAAAGAATTTTTTCCATAATTGATAATTTGTGGACCGCAGAAAAAACGCAAGATGTAATTTAGTGTACTCTTATGTAGAGTTCAAAAACAAAATTGAAAGCAATGAAGATTTAAAAAAAAAAATTCATTCAGCAGAATAATATATAAATAGCGTTTAACATAATTTCTTTGTTCCTCAAGTAAGAATTATTTATGCTTGTATGTGATTTTTAGTACCGATTTCGGAAGTTCTTCCTTTGTTATTTGATTACTTATTATGAACATTTTTATGCACAGTAAATACATATTTAAAGATATTACTGTTAATTAATACATTTTATAATTTCTGTCCCGGATTGGCAGGAGTAGAAAATGGTCACGTTAGTGTAAGGTCCAGTTTTACCAACTTATATCAATTCATTTAAACTAAATTAGTTGAAAAATGACATGAACACAGGAATCGAAACCGGTAATTTTGACTTAGCGCACCAATGCTCAACCACTGAGCATAGCCAAGATTCTTCCCGTGCTCGATACATTCATTCATAGTTTAAGGCTGAGTCTGTGATGGACGTGTGGGATCGTCAGCTACGTATGAGCGAACAGCAGTGTCGTGAGATATCCTATACCACAGACATCTGCGACTCGAGGGGTGTTATGATGCCAAGTATACAATACGAGATTGTTATACTATAGCAGAAATGTCAATGAATATCAACACAGGGCTGCGAATCGGTGTAGTTATGGAATTGTCCGCATGAAGGAGACCATGATTCAATTAATTTAAATTATTAAGAAAATTTAAAAATGACACCTGAACAGGGGAATCGAACCTGGGACCTTTGGCTTATTATGACAATGCTCTGGCCACTGAGCTACCCCGGAATCGTCCCGTGGCCAGGGTCATTCTTCACTCATATTTTAAGGTTTTAAGAGATTGCATATTTAAGAATCAAATAGCCAGAGCTATTATTTATGCTTTTAGTGAGGATTACTCCATATATATATATATGATATATATATGAGTGACGAATGACCCTGGGCACGGGACGATTCCTGGATAGCTCAGTGGCGTACTAAGCCAAAAGTCCCAGCTTCGGTTCCCGTGTCCAGGTGTCATTTTTCAATTTTCAGAATATGATATCTATATGGAGTAGTCCTCACCAAAAGCATAAATAATAGCTTTGGCTATTTGATTCTTAATTTAAATTAGTTGAGAAAAAACTAATTTAACTTAATTTAAATTAATTGAATTGTGGTCTCCTCCATTCGGACATTCCCGTGATTACACTCCGTGATTACACTGATTTGCAGACTGTGTTGAGGTTCAACTAAGATTAAGTTTGTCCGTTAAATTGTGTTATTGCGAGTTCCGCGTCTACTACCCGCCCGAGCTATTCGTATATTGGTGACCTTGTGGTAAGGTGTTGGACTTCTGTGCTGGGGGTATGGGGTTCTAATCCTAGGTCCCAACACAAATTTATCTTATTGCCAAACCTTTCCTTCATCTCTTGACAAGACTTGTATTAATCACAACTTGTGAATATGTGTAATGCCAGACCTCCACCGTGGTTCAGATCCCACGTTAAGCTGTAGGTCCTCCATTTCATCGCACAATCACCCTACCATTACACATTAGCGTAAGTGCGTACAACCCGATCGGGTAGTAAGACGTGGTGCTAATAATAATATTAGTTTATTTACACTGCTGGGGAAGGGGGATGAGGTTGGTAGTATTGAGAGGACATACACTCACATTTGTGTGTAGGGAGGGATGGAAAACATTCATGTGCAGTACACCCCAAACCTCCATTTCCGACAAAACAACTCAAACGAGATAGACGCTTTATTCTGTATGCCCACCTGATGTGAGCTGTCTCACTCCACCCCACCGATGTGAGCTGTCTCACTCCACCCCACCGATGTGAGCTGTCTCACTCCACCCGCACTAGAGATACGAGACCAACAATCTTTTCCGTCCAGGAAAATTTTCGAAAAACAAAAAATGTTCAATTATTATTTCTGTAAAATAATTTCAACTGATTAAATGGAACTAATGTAATCGAGGTAGATATATCACAAATGTCAACGTTTATACTCTAGATTAATTTTTCCTGAAGGCGTTCACACCAGAACATCATCAAACGAGCTTTGGTGGCCGCACGGTCTAACGCGCTACTCTCGCAATAGGCTAGACTGCCAATGACAGGGAAATCTGTGTTTGATCCTGGTCGAGTGCACTGAGGGTGGTTTTCCCTTAATAGTTGTTCTCACTCTACGCAAATGCGAATGCAATTCCTATAAATTTAACCTTCTTTATCCCTAGCACATTAGAGTAATTAGTTCATAAGCGTATAACCCTAAAAGGTAATAAAACTGGGTGCTAAAAAAAAGTAGGCCTAGTAGAGAAACAAATAAATGCAAGCCTTTGTAAACCCGTTATGTTCATAAATCATACTTCCATTTTTTATCATCAATAAGTTAGCTAAAATAATTTTAAGGTTGGCCCGACATTTGTCTCCAACCCCCTCCCCCATCATCCATTCTTCCCATCTACCCCTCCCCTCACCACAGTACCACCTTCTCCCATCTTATAGCCTACTCGTCTCTTAACACACTATGGCTACAGGTGCCACCTTTACAATTTAAGCCCTCCACCACAAGCCGCCACTGCAGAAAGTTTTCCGATTCAAAATTCCCCGGAAAATGTTCATCCCTCTAGTAAATGAGGGTAATCTCACACAGGTGTTACATATGATACATATTCTTAATAATATTTTAGATAAAACTGTAGGGATGGCTCGAATCCTATATTTCTCTAATCCGAATCTTAAATTTTCTTTCGCTCCACAGAGCTCGTGTTTGATTCCAGGTATGGAGACTTAAAAAGGGTTAGAGTCTTATTTGCCGCTTTACGAAAATAGTGCAATTCTACTGCTGATTTCTTTCGAATATTTTCTCGATTCCTATTTCCCCGCTTATACTTTCCCTATCAGTAAACCAAATGAGAAGAGACCATTGGGAAGACCTAGACGCAGATGGGAGGACAACATAAGAACGGAACAGAAAAAGTTAGGATGTAATGAGGTGGACTGGAAAGCAGCGCTACTCATGGTTTTAATCAGTTGTTTCTTTTGAAAGCAAGGCAAAAATAAACGTATACCAAAGTAATGTAATGGTAGTTATGGTAGGAAGTAACTTTGAGAGAAAAAAATTGCTGTCGACAGTAATTTACTATATTCAGTGTTATTTTATAGGTTTTGCTTGTAGGTCTATATATCAAAAGTGAAAACCACATAACACACGGTTTGATATGTGAATATATTAAATACATTTTAGTAACTTTTGTAACTTTCAGATACGTCCTTCTTACCAGTACTCTATTATACATCTATTACACTGAGGTCTTATGGGATAATCAGCTGATGGGGAACTTTTTATTATCGCTTTCCCAATAATTCTCTGAGTAATGAATGGGGCAGCTTTCAAACACGAGTGTCATCCAGAGCTCTACTCTGCGATTTGAATTCAAAACAATTGATAATGGTTGGACATAAATCTATTGCTTTATCATCTTATAGAATAGGAATATGATGAAGCAACCTTTTTTAGTGCAATCCCAAGAGTTCAGGGAGAGCTGATAACATGGTTATAAAAAGAGAAACAAGAAACATAAAACACTTAAAAAAAGGATATTTACTTTCTAACAAAGCAAAATTTCTAGAATATTTTAAAGTTTTGCATATTTTTTTGGGCACAATTATGTCAGATTCATTATGATAAAAATAACATTTTGTTGTGCCTAATCCAATTCCTGCGAAAGAAAAACTTTGCTCCACTCTAATGAAAATGCATACTAGTTATTTTGTTTCAACTAAAAACGTATAAACTATTTAATTTTTTTAATTCAAAAAGAGATATTACAGAATATTTTATGTTGTGAATTTAATTACATAAAAATAAACAGCGGTTACTCTTTATAACCAGGTCAAATCTATAAATAAGGGGATTCTATTGAAATCTATTATTTGTTATTTTCGGCATTGAAAATTAATATTTGAATAGAACCCGGACCCTTGACTTAGCACTTAAGAGATAGTGAATAAACTGATTCATATCGCACCCTTCTCGCGGATTTTGTCTAACAAATTGGTCATACTTACTAGCCCCTCCTCCCCCTCACCTCGATTAACTTCTGCAGTAATGCGCCGCCACACAAGACGTATCCGGACGTGAGGGCCTGTTGATGACGGGCAGATCGGGGTTTAATCCCAGTTGGGTACACTCAGCGTGACTTTTTTTTATCAGGTAGTAATACGTGGTGATAAAGATAATAAAAGTGGTCATGTGTGATTATTACAATAAACTGAATATGAAATATTTCAAATTTGTAACTGCTTGTGATCCTTATATTTTCTAATAGGGTTATTAAAGTTATGGAGGCTTATTTTGGGCGAATATTAGCTAATTAAAATCTCGTTTTTTTGAACTTTTAGTTATTGTTAGTAAAATTTTAATGTATCTATATTAAGAGTGTTGAAACCATTTAAATTATTTTTCTACTAAGTTCTTATTTTAGTGTTTTTATTTTCAATTAATGTTTCTTAAAGGTTTTTTTCCCTTATTTAAAAGCCAATATTTCCGTTTCTTAAACTTTTCTTTTTCAAAAGTATTTACCATTTATAAAAATTAGTGTCATTCTTATTTTCAGAACATTTGTTTTCGTATTATATTAAAAAAATATTATTTGTTAAAGATATGGTATTTTCATTTAATGTTTGTTTAGACTGGTGATATTTTCGATATTCTATTTTACTTTTAAAATAAATAATTACTCTTTACATCTTAACTTGAATATACTCTAACGCAGGATCATTTTGAAATATTAGACTCAAATGAAAAAAAATGCCACCCAAGCTCGTAGGACTTCTACCCAAAATGCGAATAAGCACTAAAAGAGTGGCAATTATTCCGCAGAGTAAATACAGCAGGAAACTGTAAACACTTGTTTTAAATATGTAATTAGAAGGCGTGACTCTAGTTTCAAGCATTTATGGCAACAAGCATTTAATATATAATTAGATAAATGGCGGTGAGTTGGTAGAACGGTGAAGTAAAATGTTATCCTTACAATTATTTCAATATATTTCAAAAATACAGAATAAATTTTAATAGCCGAATATGTGGGACGTTCTGAGAGTTTTAAAAGTGCGTGTGGGGTGTAAAAAGTGCGTGGGATAAAATAGTTTGTTACGACACGAGGAATGTAAGGTTTCGTAACGATGGCCCCACGCACCTTATTGTTGTTCCTACTACCTTTACCACCTTCGCAAACATCCTACCTCTGAAGAGTAAGTTGACCTGCCCACGTTTACAATGAAGCATGTCGACGTCACGACACCGTTACATCACTTCTGTTTACAACGATAACAGTCTGTCTCTAGAGTGATTGGAGTGGTAGACTACAGTACTGAGGGATCCTGAATTCGACACCAAGTACCGGTATCGTCCATCTTTACCATCATCACAAAACAGGGATTAAGGGGTGCAGGTGGTTTGGAGAGGGATTAAGGGGTGCAGGTGGTTTGGAGAGGGATTAAGGGGTGCAGGAGGCTTATGGGGCTTAAGAAGGAGCTTTACAGTTGAAGGGGCAACCCGCAACTCGCATTTCACGCATTTACCCAAAGGTTATTCTTATTCTGATAATATCTCAACTATCATGAATGATAGTAAAATATTTAGTGTCAAATTTAAGGTATCAATATGCCAAACGATTAAGACAGACCCAAAATTTAATAAAACTATGACATAATTAGATAAAAAAATAGATAGAAATTAATAAATGTGTTTGAGCTTCAAACTATTGAGAAGGAAATTTAATTTTTTAACTTGGCATTAATAATCGCAAATAGTTTAAGTTTGCAACAGTATGCCTATAATTGGGTGTTTATATATGAAAAACTGAATAAAGCCAAAAAACAATTTCCATGTATTTTCTATTTAATATTCCAATGGAGATAGGTCACTTTACCTCCATTCTAAGCCAGCATGAACAGAAAGTTCAGGTGCTAAGGCTGTATTGGTTGGCAGTTTTGGCACGGGTGTTTTACAATAGTGTTGTAATTTGTTGCGATCTTTTTTTTTTACTGGCGAAAACGGTTAGGAGAAAGAATCCTTATTAAAAAAAGCAGAAGTTTGAATTTGTATCGAGTAGCTCGGAAGAGAATATCCATAGAACCAGAGCAAACAGTTTGTGTACAGCAAGAAACTTGTGACAACACCAACAATCCATGTACAATCTTAATGAATACGAATTAGGAGGTGGGGTGTTACCTGAACAAGTCAAATTATAACGTTGAAAATTGGCATATGGGTAGTACTTTGGATATAGACCAAGGGTAAAATATTAAATCTCAACTTCCAATATATTTCCAAAGAATTCATCGAATACAAAACCATCGGAAGTAATTTTGTCGAAAATAAATTTTTCAAACCATCAATTTTTTGAAGAATCAATTCTGCGAATTGCATATTAATTTTTTTTTTCGGAAAATCAATTTAGTGAGCTGCGAGTTTTCCGGAAGCTATTTTATTGAGGACTGGGAATCACCTACCCCTATCCTCACCCCCCTATAGGAAGGATTACTCCTAACCTAGAATTTTAATATACTTCAAACTTATCGTTCGAAAAATTTATTTTCTAAAACCTTTTTGAAACATTTATTTTGAAAAACATATGAGGTAAATTCATTTTCGAAAAACTTCTCGTTCGAAGAATTTCTAGATCGAAAAACTGCATTTAGAAAAATTTATTTTCGCCTAATTGATTTCCGAAAAACTATTAGTTTTAAAAATTGCTATGACGAAAAATTGGTTCTCGAAAAATTAAACTTCGAATAAATGAGTTTTGAAAAACTGATTTTCAAAAAATTGCTATTCGGTCAACTCGCCGGCTACTGTTTATCAAGATTAATTTTTAACAAATTTTTAATTTTAGTAATATTACTTTCTTTTGCTAAACAATAATAATTTTACTGTCATTCACTATCCTTTTTCTTTCCTTTTTACTTTCTCTCTATCTTACAGGTAGAGAAAGTATGGTGATCGTCAAAAAAATCGAACTCTAGATTTTGATGAATTTTGACGTTTCATGACTCCCTGAATCCGAAAAAGTTGTTTTTGAATTTCCGTCCGTCCGTC
>CABFWB010003190.1:28464-73535 GCA_902151455.1 Timema bartmani | reverse complement strand
TGGACAAAGATGCGCCTCTTTTCTCATTGATTCTATATCATTGTATATTATTTTATGCGTGTTCTTATGTGGAGTGGTGATGATACAATGTACATTATTCCGTTCAGAAATCTTACGAGTTTATAGAAAGAGAGAGAAAGTCTGTGCGGTGCGCCGTACCATTTATTTTAAAAAGTAATCGGAAACGCAATAACATCACAAGCAAAAATAAAGGCGCATTGTCATAGTAAATAATGCTCATGTTCAGTAAATAATTATAAGATCAATGAAGTGACAAGCCACAAACTTTCATGCAGTTGGTTAAAATTATTATTATTACAAGTATTAAATTACACCCTATCTAAAAAAAATGCACATAAAGGTTTGTTCGACAATAGTTAAATCAACAAAAATATTATATATATAAATATTATAATATAATTTTTCAAACATTTTAAAATCTTTACATCTCAGTTTCTCCATAATGTGGCTTGTCATTACTCTACTGCAATAAGCCCTTCAATTGTAGTGCTAATTAAGATAAAAAAAAATTATTTGATTTTTTTTTTCTGAAACCAGTTGTTTCTGAGCTATATGAAAATATATATTCTTTTTAAATCAGGTCTTTGAAAACGAATGAATTTGATTCTTATGATCTTTGGCGGACAAAGATATTTCTATTTTCTCAATTTTTCTGTAACAGTGTTCCTAGTTCCTAATGCCATAAAGTATGTAACAGTGTATATTATTTCATTTATTATATAACAATGTATACCTTTTATTTCGTTTCACAAATCTTGCTAGTTTTTGGTAAATGTTTATTTTAAGATAAAAGCGAGAGAAAGTTTGTGCGGCGCACCGTACCATTTATTTTTTATCACGAGTGCTTTGAATACACAGTACGTTCATTTAAATTTTAAAAAAAAATCTCTTCACAAAACCTTACTCAAAACACGCGTTGTGTCAAATTATTATTTACTGTCACTTAGCATTTTGCCTTTAAAACAAGCGACCTTCAGGACTTTCACGGGGTCTCGTTTCAAGTCAAACATTTACAACAGAGCATTCCTATGTCATTTTCATGTGCACATAAGTCATATTAAACATGATTTTCTAAAACATGTTCGACGAAGTACAGGGTGGGGAGGAAACAATGAGACGATCTATGCTGAGGATAGTGATGGACAACGTACTGAGGTTTGTCTGAAGTCTGTTTGAGCTCACCTAAGTGCCATCTTCAAGAAGTGAAAAAGTGTAGTATGTAGTTTGCTTTTGTTTAGTGAGCGAATATTTACTTTTCAACTAAGTGTTATTTAAGTTACTAATCGTCTAATTGTTTCAGCCCCACCCTGTATTATTTGTGGTGATAAGTAAAAGTGTCAAGAGTATGGTGCTTGTACAGCAACAAGACCCCAACATGCGAAGCCCTCGGGTGTTTTTAAAGGATTTATAGGCCTTTTACAAGCAGAGATTTCCATTGAAACAAAACTTTTAATTAATGCAGATTTATGGAAATGAGATGGTGGGGGAATAAAAAAAAAGGTTGAGTTTAACTGTTGAAAACCAATTGTAATCATAAGTTAGACGTTTATAATCGAACCAAACCTGCCGTAGAGTCAACAAATCACGTCCGACTTAAGAATAATAGATCTTCATCCGACAGAATAAGAAAACCAAACTTTTCATAAAATCAGCGAATTACATCAGACATGGGACTGATAAACCACACCCAACATAACATCGATGAGAAGAGTTTCTGATTAGCACCAATTTCATTTTCCTAGTACCCCTTTCGGTGGCCGCATGGTCTCAGGCACTACTCTCGCAATAGACTAGAATGCCGCTGATGGGGAACTCGTGGTTCAATCCCGGTCGGATGTACCAGGGTGGTTTTTTCCTAAATGGATTCCTACTCTCTACACGCAAATGTGGGTACACTTATTCTACATTCAACTTTCTCACCCCTAACGTATTAGCGTGATTAGTACATAAGTGCATACCAAGAATAGGTAGTAAGACGCAGTGCTAAAAAAAAAGCCTCGTGTCACGTTGTGTTTAGTAACTTTGGTTTAATTTTATATTGAAAATATAACTTTATATTTCTACCTTATTTAGGAAATTTGATATTTTTCACTCTGATATTGAGGTTTTTAATTGATTTCTTACCCTCAATTTGATTCACATACTTCTAGTATTTGTATAGATTTTAAGATCAAAATATAAAAATATCACAATTGACTAAAATTAATGCTCCACGCATATCCGTACTATATTACTCAGTATTATTATAGTAAATTAACCTATGTGCTCTAAGATAGTTCCGGAATTTTTACCTTGTTAAGATTATATTGTTAGGTAAAGTAATGGATACAACATTTAATATGCTAATATAAAATCCCACTAAACACTCAAAGGTCACATTTCCGTAAGCGTATTGGTGAACATTTGGTATCAAGCTTTGAATGATTGCTGAAGCGTTCTAGGCAAAAATTGATTCTATAATCTCTATCTTTAAAGTGGAATCAATTAAAATAATCCCGATCCAGAGGATCGATTACTTACTCAAGGAATGAGCTCACGGATATAAGAATGAGCCAAGACGAGTCGTCCACGCTAAAAGGGATCAGTGACCTGCTCTAGGTTCTAACCTCCTTTCTCCAGCCTGCTCCTGTGCCGGGAAGGTAGGACAGGAACATTGCCCTGGGAGAGGCAACCTCTCAAATACAGACTGTGATGCCACTGCTGCATACCTCGGCCGCGACTTTTGTGCAGTGCCGCCTTTGGGAGGCTATAGTGCCAGAACACAATGTTTAATGATGGTTTTTAGAGGCACTTTAACTCACGAAAGAGGTTCCTGGAACCGTACCTCTAGGTATCAGCCGTAGCCCACTTAATTTCACAGCATGGGAAGAAAAACCAATTTCGGTCATAAAAGGGTTGAGTCACAATCTATCAAAGGTGGTGATCAATGTATGATGCACTCTTTAACAATTTTTAGTGTGGTCAAGTCCTACGATGAGTAACTTTAAACTGGGATGGAGGGTTGCGTGATATAGGGTCCATTATTGTACGATTTAAAAATAAATAAATACAAGGTGTTCGAAAACAAGGTGCTCGAAATAAACTTGGTCTAAAAAGGTATAAAGATACTGGGAAGTGGAGGAAGTTACAAAATGATGAGTTACACACCTTGTATTCATCACAAGACATTGTCGGATAATCAAGTCTCGTAGATTACGGTGGACGACATGCAGTACGATTGGGAGAATCTAGAACCGTGCTCAGAGTACTGATTGGCTAACCCAATGAGTATAGATCGTTGGGAAGACCTAGACAAAGATGGGAAGATAACATTAGAATATATTTGAAAGAGAAAGGGTATAATGAGGTGGAATGGATAGAACTAGCTCAAGATAGGGATAGCTGGTGTACTTTAGCAAGTGCGGCAAAGAACTTTCGAGTTCCTAATGCCTAGAGCTAATAATTAGTAATATTATGTTATTTACAACAAAGCCCGTTTTTAGTCGAATGAATAAAATAATGTTTCAGTAGAAACGTACCGGCACAGATGAATCGTCGAGAGAGCATTGCTCCGCACTTTTGCGGTGCGGTGCTGTGCGGTCCGTGTAGCCAGCCACCTACCACCGGAAATAAATGTTCGGGAGCTTCCGAACGGCATTTCTTTAAAAGGGGTGTCACGTGTGACGCTGTATTCATTGTTTACAACACTACGTATAAGATAAACAACAACTTAGTGAACAACAAACATTCTTCTTAGTTATTAGCTAACTTAAAACTTTATTTTTCGTAATTAATAGCTAACTTAATTTGATGAAAATAGGTGAAAGCGTATGCAAGTAAAAATAAAAATACAAACTTATTTTGTAATAGAACTCAAGTCTAAAGAATATAAAAATGTTTTTTTTTAGTTACAATAATCTTATGCTTGGTTTGATTCAGTAAATTTGTTAAACATCCTACGTGATGTTATTGCAAATAAATTCACTATAGGTGCGGTGCGTCTCGTGTAGCCACTTGCTAGAAAATGCGGTGCGGGTCAGCTCCGTGTAGCCATAGCTTAAAGTAGCACCTATCCGGCCTAAAGTGGCGGTATTCCGAGCCGGATAATAGGGATTCCGGGAGTAAATAATTTTCAACATGGGTTTGCCTACTTTTTTTTAACTATCACAGAACATTTAACTTTGTTTTAATTGAATCGGACCATTTTACAATTGCGATGTAAAATAGGAATAGAGTAATTTAATTGTAAGTAAACAGTAAAAATCAAACCAGAATTTTAAAAAATAACTTTTTACTACACAGAACTTTATTTTGGAAATGGAACATCAGATGTTTTATATTGTTTTAAATTTTAGAGAGTCAAATAAAACAAGTTTAAAAAAATACGTGAAAAGTTAAGAAAAAAAAATCACTTTCATTAGTTTAAAAAAAATTATTCGCTTCATTTGTTTAACACCGAGCATTGGGCCAGATAATATGGAGGGTTGTATAGTTGCGACTCTGGTGTACTGTGTTCATCTTATCCAGTGGCAGCATATTAAAGTGTGGACTGTGTTAATATTTTCCAGTGCCCACAGTTAACACTGAGATATAGCTTTGGTCCTTCCCTATTTTTCCCTATCACTTATTTAACAAAATAAATATTATCATCGACTAGAATCACTAGATAATTTAAGTAAATTCAAGGTGTGAATGTATTGGTGTTGTGTGGAGAAAGCCAACATGTTAGTCTTTAGGACGCTCCACGGGTCCAGTGATCTGATCCTGGTGAAGGAATTTAAAGGAGAGCTTTAGCAAGAGGGGTAGGAGTGGTTCAGCCCTTACCATTATCAGGAGGATCCCGGTTCTGGTATTCCATACATATTTACTGCCTGAAAAAAACTATTTAAAAAACAAATACTTTCATATGGAAATTAGGCCTAAATATAGAAATTAAATGTTGATTAAAAATTATTCAACAAAATATGTTAATGTATTTTTGGTAGAATTATTTTTTATATAATATTATCTTCGATTAATTTCAATAAAAAATTAATAAGACTCGGTTCTGTGGCTGCATGGTCTAAGACACTACTCTTACAATAGACTAGACTGCTTATGACAGAGATCGAGGTTCGAATCTCGGGAGATTGTACCGAGGTTTTTCCCCCCAAAATGGTTTTTCACGCAGGTTTGGTTACAATTCTTCTAAATATAACCTTCATAATCTCTAAAACCATAAACGTAATTAGTACATAAGCGTATAACTAACGGTTATTAAGACACGGCGCTAGGAAAAGGTGCTAAACTATTTTTTTTCTAGTCAAATACGGTTTTGAGAATATATAAATGGGATATAATATAACACGTTTACACTAGACTTAAGACCAATACGCTGTACCCTTTAAAAAAAACATACTTGCAATATCATCACTTAACGACCGGGTGTCGTTAACACGCATACCAGAGGTCACCAGGTTCAAATACCGACTAGGGGTGAGATTGAACATGTATGAATTGATGTCAGGTGATAGTAATCTTGAATGTACGTAGGAACCTTGCAGCGCGCATGAGCAGCACAGCCTAGTTGCGTTGCCATTAATTCGTGCGCCACGTTTGAAAGACGTGATTGTAATAGGAGCGAGTGTTTACCTCGAGGCTGTCATTCATGTATTTTAATTAAGTTTAAAAACAACAATATGCCCTTTCAGTTTCAAATATATCTGTACCGGTGATTTGACATCAACCATATGGCTATTATCGTAACACGAGCTTTGGGAAACTTCGTTTGTGTTCGGGGCAGCTCAATATATATATTTTTAGCAACAGGTCTTAGTACCCATTCAAGTTATACACTTATGTATTAATTACGATAATTTTTTGGGTATTAAAAGGGTTAAATTGATAGGAAGTGTACCCGCATTTGCGTAGAGAGAGAATAGCAAACAATTTAGGAAAGACCTCTAGGTATATCCAACCAGGATCGATTCACTATCTCCCCGTCATCATCAGTATAGTCTATTGAGAACTTAACACCTTAGACCATGCGGCCACCGAAGCGCGTTCTCTATCGTTGCCAGGTTGGGGTGGGAGGGACAGCCCATGTAGGATTATTATTGTGTTTTAGGTAATCACAGATACAACAACGGCCACTAGTGTTATAGATAAACAATCTTTAAATTGATTAAATAAAAGAGAAAAAACAAAAAAGTGGCCAGCTAAGACAATAGGTAAGACGTGACTATGTGAGAATGTGGGAAAAAACACGAATGAATGAATGAATGAATGATTGACTAGCGGAGAATTATTATCACCACTGAGATAGCCAGGATACGTCCTTTGCCATGGGTCATTCTTCACGCATGTGTGGCGGACCTAAGGCAGAGTACGTGATGGATGTGTGGAAATCGTCGGTTATTGTGATCCACCATTCGTACCACATCCACTTAAGGGTCGGCTTTGTGCTTCCATTTGTACAATTGTAATTTTGCTTGTGACACTTCAGTGGACGCATGATCTAATGCATCATGCTCGCAAAAGGCTAGACTGCTGATGACTGGGAGATAGTTTCAAAATCTCAATCGAGTGTACTGAGGGCGGTTATCCAAAATTGTATTTCACCCTCCCTCCACGCAAATGCGAGTACACGTCCTTTAAATGTAGCCTTCCTCATCCCTAAAACCATTAGTGTAATAGTACAAGCGTATAAACGGAACAGGTAGGTAGTAAGATGTGGTGCTAAAAAAAAGGTTTACCAGTCAATACCTTGAAGAATGTTCTAGATTCTTCCATTCACTCTGCATGTCCTGCCCACCGTAATCTGCAAGAATTGATTCAAATAAATGATAACTTGTTCACTGAAAGAAGTCAAATAAGTGAGGTTTAAGGTGGGATGGAAGGGGAATTAAGAAAAAGCCAGTGTCTTTGCAGATTTTATGACAAAACCTTTTTTCTTTTTGGCCAAAATAAATCAAATATTGCTCCAATACAAACATAGAATTTAATTTTCTTCACATGTTGATATCAACAATTCTTGATTATCTGTCAAGAGGGTCCTGGAATTTAATGACAACTTTTTTTCTTAATTTAAAATGTTCATCTAATGCCGCCATGCTCATGACGGATATTCAGGAACTGTTGATATCACTATGTTAAGAAAATTATGTTTGTACTGAAACAATATTTTATTTATTTTAGCCGAAAAAAATGTTTTGCTATAAAGTCTGCAAAAACAGTGGTCTTTTCTCACGTCCCCTTTCACCTTAATGTTTCCATGGCAAAACGTGGTGTCACATCCGGTATGGAGAATACATACAGTAGCCTACTTTATAGAGCAGTACACAAATCATTTACATTGTACCTTTATAACCCCTAATCTACTAACGTAAACATGCGGATAGGTCAAACGTGTCGGAAGACGTGGTTAAAAAACATAAAAAACATTGTTACATCATAATAATGATAGGCCTATCAATCTGTAGCCCATTCGTTGAAAGATTAGCCAGTACTAATGTACCTTTGCCCAGGGGATGTCCGAATGTACTAATCGTACATCCTTTCCGTGGAGACTCTTTCCATGTCCCGATGAGATGAGGGGATGGTGATAGAGAATATGAAGGTGTGAAGCAAATGATGATCTTAACCTAGCTTAAGCCTAACTAACCATTTCTGGTAACCATGGGAGTTATTCCCTTCTTGAGGAAAATCCAATGATACCAGCCGGAAATCGAACCCGGGACCTCTAGGACACGAGCCTAAGTCTTTGAGCACTTTACCACGAGGCTGGTTGGTATGTTAAATGTAATTAAAAAAAAGCTTCAGTTATGGACTTGTTTGCCACCCTTTTAGCCAAAGTTGTGTAATAACATTATTATGCCATCAACCCAACAGATTTGTTTACTGAAGTGTCAATGGACGTGTGTGTGTGTGTGTGTGTGTGTGTGTGTGTGTGTGAACCCCATAGCTAAAAACATTACAAGCAGGAACTGACGTAACTACTGGACCCGCCATATTTGGAGGTTAATTGTCATTGCAAGTCTGGCCTGTCTGTGGTTCTTCTCCGTAATCATCCGAATAGAATGTCTTCTCTCGCGGGTTACGTCACACCCGTATTAGTTTTGAGGTTTGGGTGTGTACCGGCAGAGGCCTCTATCTCTCGATTTTTTTCCCCGCTCTCAACAAATAATAACAGAGTAAGATTTTGTTCGGCGTGTGCCGGTCATATGTGGAGCGGCGACATTCAACGCTGTAATTAGGAAAGTGGTTTTGCGGCGACACGTAATATTTTGTATATGGGAGAGGGCTTGCATGAATGACATCCATCTACTACGATAAAAAAAACCCCGCTTCAGTGACTGTTTCGGCTAAGGCAAGGGTCAGCAACTGGTCGATCTCGACGGGAATTTTCAATCGATCGTGTAAGAAAATAACATCGGCATTGAAAGTCGATCTTTTGAACTCGCAAATAGGCTAAGTACTTCCAAATAATAGTTTAGTGTGGACAAAATGCTAGAAGCGATATAAATAGTTAAAATATAATTTTTTTTTCTCTCTATATTTGTTTCTATAAAGTTGAAGACTTAAATTTAATCATTTCTCGAATATTTAACTAATAAATAAGATTTTATAGACTAAAAATAAATCTAAAGTATTTATTTATTTAGCACCGCATCTTGCTACCAGCACCGCATCTTGCTACCCGTTCGGGGTATAAGCTTAAGTACTATTTACGCTAATGGGTTAGGAATTGGGAAGGTCAATTTATAGGAAGTGAGCCCACATTTGAGCGGAGGGAGAGTGGAAAATTATTTAGGGAAAACCGCACCCAGTTCACCCGACCGAGGTTCGAACCTAGATCTCCCTATCCTCGGCAGTCTGGCTCAACACGAAACTAGCGCGTTAGCCAACTACGCTACTGAGGCGGGTAAAATCTAAATTAGAGTAGAGAAACATGAGAGATTTCGGTAAGTTAATAAATCGATCGTGAACCAAAAAGGATGCTGACCCTTGGTCTAAGGCGTCACTCTCGTGTTAGACTGGCCTACTGATGACAGGGAGGTCGGGGTTAGAATCCTGGTCGGTTTTGGAGAAGGTGTATTTTTCCTAAATGGGCCTCCACTCTCCTCCACACAAATTAAATTACTCCTAAGCTTTAATTCAATCATTCTTATCCCTACTATATTAGCGTCAGGTGGAATGGAAGGGGACGCGAGAAAGAGACAGTGTTTTTGCAGTTTTTATGGCAAACTTTTTTTTAGTAATCAAATATTGCTCCAATACAGAGTTTAATTTTCATCACATGGTGATATCAACAGCTGTTGAATGTCGCTCATGAGCATAGCGGCATTAGATGACAAACTTTTTAAATGAAGAGAGAAAGCTGTCATTTAATTCCAGGAGATCCTTGACTATTCATATAAATATGCGAAGAAAATTAAATTATGTGTTTGTACTAGAGCTATAGTTTATTTATTTTGTCAAAAAAAAAGTTTTGCCATAAAAACTGCAAAAACACTGGCGCTTTCTCGCGTCCCTTTCCATCCCACCTTAATACATATGCGTAGAATCCGAACAGTGAGTGAGTGAGACGTGGGGATGGATAAAAATCATTGCAATTTTGCCTTCCTACCTCCACGAAAATGTGGGTGCACTTCTTTTAAATTAGAACTTCATAACCCCTAGCACATAAGTAATTAGTACGCAGAGTTATATAACCCAAAGGGGTAGTAAGACACTGTGCAAAATAAATAAATAGATACAATTAATTAGGAAAACAATATCAAGTTATTTTAATTGTCAGTTCCATCACGAATCATTAAAAGCGCTCTGAAAATAGTGTATTTAGATTAGAAATGATTTGAACTCAAAAGTAAATGAGGAAACTTGTAACGAACGCGTGCTTGGAATTCCTGGGAGGTTGCGCGGCGTAGGTAGGTCTGTCGTTAGTGACGACTTTCTCCGTCCCACTGCGCTGGCTGACCCACGTCACAGGGGGGAGAGGGGGTGACGTCACTCATGACTATATTAGGAGGGGGCGCACTAACCTAATAGAGATGCCAAAATATGGTGGCAAATTGGACCTAACAGGGAACTGCCATATTTTGTACCTTTATTGGTTCAGTGGGTTGGGACATGCACTCTTGAACACAGGACTATTGGCAAGTTTGGTCATGTGGATTGCCAGGGTTCGATTCTCATCGGTTACAAAGGTGTTTTATTTATCTTTGGGCAAATTCAATGCGAGTTGTCATATCTAATTAAATTCCATAGTTATTGTTAGGTGTTCTACGACATGTCCATTCCTTTTGTCAGTGAACTTCGACCACCAATGGGCCTTGTCCTCTGCCTCCTCCTTCAGCTCCCAGAATTTTCTTCTTTCCTTCCAGTCATCCAATATTTTAATCCTCCTTACTATGCTCCTCTTTCACCCAACCTTTACTTAATTAACGGTGAGCAGAAGACAGTTATTCCAAAAAGGATGCGTCCTATCCAGTTTGCTTTGCACTGAAGAATTCCATCCAAAATGGTTCTCTTTTCACCCACTCTTCTTGGGAATTCTTCATTTGGCACCCTGTCTGATTACCTAATTTTCTCTAGGCTTGAAATAAGTACTAATAATAGGAAGCAAACCAGACAAAGATTGGGATATTTATATCTTTAATACGAAAGTTTATATTCTTGTCAGACCCAAAACTGACCTATTTTATGAGGACTTTAATAGAAATGTGCTGACCTGAAGATGTGCAACCGCTATTAAAATTACAACTTATTTTACCCGAAATCGGAAAGGTCACCCCTCGGTCCCACCCCCTCCCCAGACGCATCTCCTAAATTGCTGGGGCTACGAAGCCCATATTCGGGTGGGGGGTATCCCTTGAGACCTTACCCGAACCACTCCACCCCCTCAAGACCTTAGGTCACCCTTCCCTCCCTATAAGCATCTACGGAAACATTCCCCCACTCCTTTCCAACCCCATTTCTATATTTATTTCTATTTTTACCTAACAATGAAGCTATTTGTGCAAGGGTTTGCTATTTCATTTAATATAAAGTAATTATTTAAATTTTGGATCTGCTCAAATGTGTTGCATTACTTTGTATGTTAACTGCCTTTTATTACCCGACCGGTCTATTAAATTAAATGAATCACCATTTTTGTAAAGCGAGAATGGAAAACAGTTTTATCAAAACCACCCTCTGTACACTCAGGTGGGTTTCAAACCCCAACCTCCCTGTCACCGGCAAACCAAACAAGATAAGGATGATGCCTTAGTCCACGTGCCCCCAAATGTGGTTGGTTATTTATTTAAATCATTCTAATAATTCTAAACATCAATGTAATCACAGGTGCTAACAGCCCCAATTGCGTTTTTAAAACAAACTATAAATATAAAAAGTTAAGCCCCTGCATGTTCTTCAATGCAACCCTACACACACTAATGTGACGAGGACAAACTAGAGTCCCTTGAACGCGATTTCAGAAGTCGTGATGCTGCCATGGAGATTCTTTCTAAAGAAAAAGCTTTGCATCTGTTAATGAACACTAATAAAGCTTAATGCAGGCAGACGTTGCAGAATAAACGTTAAAACAATAAGTGAATTCTTATAAAATGAATTTTAAAACGTAATATTTGTCTAATATATTTTGGTAGAATAGGCCATTTATTTTTGCTGGGTTTATTTATTTGGACCTTAAAAAAACCACCGACAGTTTTCAAAATTAAACTGATTTTGTCAGTGTTTTTTATTTAATGGTAGGCCTATGAACTTAAGTACAGTCCAATTTTCATAGAAAAGACAGTTAAAATACCAACATATTTTGTGTGGTCAATACTGAAGTATTGGTCATATCTATCAATAGTGACATTTGCAGATCACATGACGACCTAGGTGGCGTACTTTAGTGTGTCAACGAACTAAGTTCATATTGCCAGAGAGTAAGTAATTAAGATACACTAATTTAAATAGCGTAGCTAAGTAAATGATCAAGTGATCCGATTGCAATCCTATATCAATCTTCGATGTTTAGTTTGTGCCCAATGGCGGATCGGGAGGGGGCAGTGGGGGTGCATTCCCCCTTTTATAGAAAATAATAAAAATCTTAAAACCAATACCTTAAATCTTATAACGAATGACTAACACCTCCCTCGACTTATCTCCTACAGTACCTATTCAATAACTCTTTAAACACTAAAGTGCAGAAAAGTGGCTTAAAACTAAAACTCTAGTATTATAGCCAATTATTTGTATTAGAACACCTATTTTTTCTATTAAGCCCATGTAGGCCTACATATTTATCACTTTTATTATTACACTTTGTTTTATGCTTTTTGTATTCTAATTACAAATTTGTTAGTACAAATTTTTTTCCCCTTAGACTTTATATTAATTATTATTATTATTAAACATTATAATAATCGCTATAAATTAACAATAATATTATTAAAACTATTATAAATTAAATTCTTGATTATTTAAAAATATTTAATTTATATTTTAAGGAGCCTTATTAAAATCAATCCCCCAAAATTGGGCCCTGGATCCGCCCTTGTTTGTGAATAATATGTTTTGTGGAAGAAATGCTTCGTCGGTCTGCTTAAAAACTTAGGAAGATGAGTTTTATCAAGCGCGCACACGCACACACGCACGCACAAGCAGCCTCAGCAGGGCTAGGTGTGTGATGGTATACCCTGATAAGTCAGGATGATGTTATTTAGCATAGCATCTTACTGGGCCATTCGCATATTTACACCATCAGGGTATGACTTAGGATGGTAAAATTTAGAGAAAGTGTACATGCATTTACGTGGAAGGATAATTGAAAAACATCTAGGAGAAATCACCCTCAGCACATTCAGCCAAGATTTGAGCACCGAATTCTCCTTTCCCGTCAAAATAAACCAGACGGACACCTTAGCCCACATGCTCAGCTATGTGATTGATGATTTTGTTCGAATATTAGTCTATTTACTTTCTCCAAAGAACATGATTAGTGACTTACAACTGGTTATGGAAACAAAGTAGTATTAATAAAAGTTTATAAATTATATAATATATATATATATATTGATTCAAAAGAAAGCATATTTTGATGTCAACCAGATTAATGTTTATAGTTATAGTTTTAACTGTAACGCAAATGTGGGTATACTTCCTCCAAATTAAGCCTTACTAACCCTAACCCACTAGTGTAACTAGTACATTGGCGTATAACCTAAAAAGTTGTGAGACGCGATGCTAAAAAAAACAAAAACAACAACAGTAGAGCATTTAATTCTTCCCACCAGACGAGGAAACAAGATTGATATGGCCAATTTTTAAAAGAAATATACCATTACTTTTAACAAGAATAGTTGAGAAACCACATTTTAGGGGGGAAATGACCCCAGTGTACAACAAAGGATGATTATTCCCGTATTCCCGAGACGAGAGAGCATACCTCGCTCTTCAAGTACTCATTTAGCTAGCATTGTTTACTCAGTAACAAGATTTATACTGACAAGCTAGCAAGCACCAATAAGTCTCAAGATCAGGTGTCAGTCCAAAGCAGGTGTGTGAATGAGAATGAAATTGGAACCACAGTACCCGGCTGAACAAGCTGAATTCATATCTATTGAAAAATCACATTCATCTCAATTTTCAGCGATTCCGAAAAAAGCGCTCCCCAATGTGTAATGTAATATGTAATAGTATGTATTTTGTTTTAAAATTGATTATAAATAGAGTCTAAGGAATACCTGTTCTCGTTTTTTCATAGCTTGACAAATATTAGCCGATTATGTTGCGGTCCGCTAATAGACTCGTGGATTAAATTGTGGCTCTCGGGCACTTTTAGGATGGAAACATCTGGTCTAGTCTATGAGTGACAAGGAGGTAGGGTTTTGAATCCCGGGTGCGTGTAATGAGGGTGGTATTTTCTAAATGGTTTCCTACTCTCTTCAGACAAGTTCAGGTATATTTCCATTAAAATTATACCTCCCTCATTAGTCCCCACCTCATCAGTGTAAATATAAGGATAGCCCAGATGGGTGCGAAAACAACATACATAGCAACAACAGTGCAGCTGTTACTAAGTGAACCTTATTTGGAGAAATTACTAGATTCTTTTATGGCTCCATATGTGTGGCAATCAGCTTTTTAACAGGTGTAGCCTGAATGTTAATTTAACGTAAACATACATTAAAGTAAATCCAGTACATATAAAGGAAAACCACTGTTATCAACATATTTGCTAAAGGCATACTTTAGAAGAACTTACATTTTTTCTTTTAATTTCTTTAAGAAAATGATTTGGAACGGATCAACACACATTGATATATTATTCTGTTTTTTTTATAGCACCACGCCTTACTAACCGTTCGGTTCATACGCATATGTACTAAATTACGCTAATGAGTTAGGGACGAAAACGGTTGAATTTAGAGGTGTACCCGCATATACTTAGAAGGAAGGTGGAAAACCACATAGGAAAACCTCCCTCAGTACACCAAACCGGGATTAGAACCCTCATTTCCTAGTCATCGGTAGTATAGTCTACTGCGGGAGTGATGCCTTAGAGCATACGTCCATGAAGGTGGGGTTCTGTTAGTAAAATTACGTTGAATTATATAACCTCAGTTATTGATATAACGACCTATTACAAAGGTATCCTTTTGAAATGCTATTATTAGTCTTTTCTTTAAAGTGATATTTTTATTTATTTATATAGCATTTTACTTAAAGACAACACTATTCCACAAACGTCCATGTGATATTGACGCTGAAACGGACCATTGAACAATATTTAGTAAAATCCTTCGATTAAACTGTTGGCTTGCTATATTTGAGGTGGAATTCCTAAGCGATTTTTACTGTTATATGAATAATGTTTGTTTAAAAGGAAGTGTTTGTCTGTGTGCGACGCGCAGCCAAATCTACGGCACGCAGAGATCTGAAATTCTTAGCATAGGTGGACGGAAGGGCGTCCGAATGCACCTCAAAGCCGTATTTTTAAATTTTTAACTAGGCTATTTTAACAAATCCTCTAAGAAAATATTGTTAATCCACAGTGGGTCACGGGCAATGCCGTGCGGGATTGCTAGTATTTTAATAAATTACGATTAGTTTAAAAAAAAGGTTCGTTTTTTCTCCATACAATTATATTCAAGAGCTATTGACTTCAAATCCCAAACTATTAATTTTTATTAATTTTTTTGCAAGTATATATTCAAGTGTGAGGGAAATCAAAAGTTATGTTTACAAAGTTAGTCTAAAATAATTGCAAGTATCAACCTCCTGTGATTAGTCAACATTATCTGTTTACTTTGAAAAAAATCAACTTGTATAGCCCGTATGGTATTTGAGTTTATTTCTTAAAAATTTGCTAATTATATCATTCTATATAGGTTACTAGGAATTTGTTGATTTTCAACTAACCAAAAGAATTGAAATTTATAAATAGGAAAAAACAAAGATAATAAATTTGAGTAAAGCGCTGGTATACCAGAATTGATTAAAATTCTATCAACTATAGTTGTAGGACAAAGAACAGCAAATACCTAACAATTAACTCTAGTGCAAGTAATACTAATATAGTATGATTTCGGTAGGAAGAACAGTAGAATCTAGTTACTAAAGTTACTAAAATATATTTATACGTCAAGTAATTTTTTCTCCAGCTGTCACCTTTGATAGATATTATCAATACCTATAGAAAAACACAAATAATATAGTAAAATGTTATCAATGTTGGCTGTAAAAAAATATTTTTGAATTTTCTCTACTGTTCTTCCAACCATAATCAGGGTATACACCAACTAGGATCGAAATAGGCTTGTCTAGATATATAATTCAACTAACACTGACGACAGCAATGTGAATATATCTAGACTGGTATTGAAAAATACACTCCTAGATCTGCACTCAACCCCTCCACCAACAGATCACGAAGATCAAATAAGATGTCTTTAATCTGACGACGCCTCTTGACAATGGTAATGGAGAACACTTGTTTAGGGAGGGTCCCATGGCCCACTTGCTGACCAGGTGTGGCTGTGGACCTGTCCTTTGTACGTGTGGGCCGTGGAATGATCTGGGCCAGGGTCTGTGGCCGAAATAACTCCCATTGTGTTCCGGCGCGAGGCGTGTGGATCTAATTTGACAGACACCTTAATTAAACCGGCAGTAGGTTTAATAACTGACCTATGAACCCCAGCTGGGCCGAACATTAATAATTTTAATATTTGGTTTGTATCTATCAATAAATGGTAAATTAAAGACATGGGCACTGTTTGATACATTTATTTGAATCGAAATATTTATGGCCATCACTTTGACAGTACAGCGTACAATCACAATTTACACTTACATCCGTTACTGTTTACAGCCTGAGTCAGTTTTTTATTCAAGCCATATATTTTCCACTACAGGCTTGCTAGGCCTGTCGTAGCTTCATATGCCTTATAATGTAACTTCAAAACTAGGAAAGGCACAACATCCAGTCCCCAGCCGTTTATTCATCACTGTGAAAGGGTAAACCCATATTTCACCAATGATACATTTTAAAGCCATGCTGAGAATCAAACCCGGGACCCTTAGCTCAGTAGAGAAACACGCTACTGACTAAGCTAAGGTGTCTGATCATACGATCACAATATATAGCTAATTTACATTGAAAGATTTAGTGTGGACTTTTAATGTCGGGATATAGGGAAGACGCACTAGGGGTAATATTTTTGCAGTTTTTATTGAAAAACATTTTGTTGGCCTAAATAAATCAAATATTGCTTCAATACGAGTATAGAGTTTAATTTTCTTCACATGCTGTTATCAACAGTTACAGATGAATATCTGTCATGACTCACGATCGTAATGACATTAGCAGACTAACTTTTTAAATGAAGATAAAAAGCAGTGATGAAATTCCAGGAAACAGACAGATATTCAAGAACTGATTAATTTTGACCAAAAAAGTTTTGATGTAAAAACTGCAAATACAATGACCTTAATTAATGTTTCCTACATTTCCATCAAAATCAGGTTATTCTACACGTCAAGATAAGTTACACAACACACTTTTTGTAGTTATGCGTCCACTCCGCTTAACCCCTTCTAGATTCACAGTGCTCAGCATCCTATCTTCCCCAAATGTAACGTAACTTCATAATTTGTACGTATTTGGTAAAAAAAAAAACCTTGCACAAATACAAGTACAAATAGGTATTTTTCCCTTCGAGTAGAGTTTGAATGAAATACATGTTTTTCCCAGTTCAAGTAGTATAAAGCAGTATTTGTAGGGCCTGCATATAATTAGATATTTCAAGTAAATTTATTTTACAAATCCATTAATATGTACACATAATTTTTAATACCTTTTTTTTGTTTGAAAAGATGTATAATTAGTGATTCAAATTTTTAAATAAATTTTATATAGGTCTACAATTTTGTTTAATTAGACAAATTAAATACTGAGGGACTCCCTAAGAAATTATATCCTAAAATTAAATTAAATCATTAAACTAGGAATTTTTAGGATAAAAAATCAAACATTCCTGATACTTAAATTTCTCGAGATTTGTAAACATCTTTGGGTCGAGTTCCATCAGGTACTAAAACTCGATTCGAGCTCCAATTATTGTAAAGTACTCGCACACCCCTAATACATTTTGCTATTTGTCATTTTCGGAACGTTGTAGTGTTTATATTATGTTCTTATAGCATAAAACACAAGGGTGTACTCATGGGTGGGGACAAGGCGAAAGGTCTGGAGGGAAGTCACTTGCATTTGCGCGAAGAGTCAAAGAAAAAAAAAATTACCCAATTTCATTAATAATAGAAAACAACCCTAAATGCACTTGACAAAGGGATTCTAAACCTGATCTCTCCATTAACGTCGACCAAAGACAACGAGAGTATAACGCCTTAAACCACACGGCCATCAGTGTGGATAATAATTGTACAGCTGCTACAAGATTTATTTTTAGCGACTTTTAGTAATTGTTGGCTGCTTGACATTTATTTTTGTATTCCTCCTAAAATATTTGCCCAATGACCGACCACCTGACTATAAACTTTGTAACAAGAAGTATTCGAGAAGAGTATAAAGATGTCCATATGACACGGACCACGTGGCACCCCACAAACTTGTTTCGAGAATATTCTCAACTCAATCATCCGTGATGTTAACACTACTTGTTTTACACATAATATCTAGCCAAACAGAAGCTTCGACACTTTTTGTATTCTTATTTTGAAATTATATCTCGATAGACAGCCCCTAGGAAAGAAACCTGACTCTTGAAGGGTAGCCCCCTTCCTTCCTCGACACCCAGCTGAACCAAAGGAGGGATACGAAGGGGGCACGCCCCATTGTTGGTAACTCTGGCGGTATGTGCGTGTCCTACAAGGTCGCTTGCAGCTACTCACACCCAAACACGAGCTGACAGAGACCCCCTGCTCACTTTGAACACCTGCATGGCTTTTTTACTACTCTCTTTAAATGGATTTTTTTATTCCCTTTTCAAAAATCCCCCTTCTCTCTCTGATACTTTTTGAATGATTGGAATGTGACGATCAGCTGGGGGAGAGTAAAAAAACAACACAGACACAGCGATAACAGAAGAAATAAAAACTTTGAAAGATAAAAAATTACTTTATTGTCTACCTGCTGGTTGCTCCGCGAGATGAGAAGGTAAAGAATGAGAAAACCATTTGAAGAGAAAGATAGACGAAGCAGAGGAACAAAGTAGCTCACCTTCACCTTGGAAGCACGGCATAGCTGAAACATGTGTGTGCAAGCAGAGAGTGCAGGCATGTAACCGTGGGAGGGAGGGGGTTACGGTGGGGTTTTTAACAACCCCCCCTAAATGTAACTAATTTATGGTTGTCAGGACGTAAGCTTACCATTCAACCCTATCCTGAATCACCTTCATCCAATCCCTAGCTTGACAACCAACCTCCTTCATATACATTTCCATATTATCCTCTCTATGACATCTTGGATTACCAAGGGTCTTGTTTCTTCAGGTTTCTCAACTAAAATATTGTGCCCACGTATGTCAACATCCATATGTGCTAAACTACCCGCCTCACCTCAGCCCGCTCGATTGGCCTTAATATGTTTGGGGATGCATACAGGCCATAAAGTTCTTCATTGTGTAATTTCTTGCATTCCGTTTGGTCATCCCTCTTGGGCTCAAATATTTTTTCTGAGTACTTTGTTATCAAGAATAATTGTCAATTTATGTTCTTAGTAAAAGGTGAGATATCTGTAAGGAACAACGGGTAGAGTAATAGTTTGGCCAATTGTAAGTTTAATATTTCGAGACAGAAGACGAAATAACAGCTTACAAACTGAATAATAGCAAGTATTGCCTTCATAAATTATGTTTTTTTACCTCTTCTTGAACTCTATTCCTATGTTATCCCTTACTAAATTTAATTAAAATTAAAATGCCTCTCATCGAGAGGTTAAATAAATAAAGATATGCTATTATTGAATTGTAGATCATAATGTTATGAATTTTTTTAGGACAGAGTCTTACCATACATTTGGGTTATACACCGATTAACTAATTATGCTAATGGTTTTAGGGATTATGAAGGTTATATTTAGAGGCAGTGTATCCGCATTTGTATGGAGGGAGCTACTTCGGTGGCCACATGGTCTAAGCCGTTACTCTCGCAATAGATCAGACTGCTGAAGATAGGGCGATTTGGATTCAATCCCGGTTGGATGCACTGAGGGTTTTTTCCTAAACGGTTTACCACTCTCCCTTAACTCAAATGCGGGTGCAATTCCTATAAATTAAACCAATGTGTCATGATTTGCAGCACATACTTGTGTGAACAGTTGTTTTCTATTACAAAAAGGAACAAAACACCACCAGCTTTAGTGGCTGCATTGTCTAGGGCGCTACTCTTGTAATAGACTAGACTGCTGGAAGACGGGGCTACCAAGGTTTGAATCTAGGTTGGGTGTACCGAGTGTAATTTTCCTTAAATAGTTTTCCCTAGGTGTCAATCTTAAACGTGTTATCCCTACAACATTTTTTATAATCTTAATTGAGCTACATTGTATGTTGGTTTATCAAAAGGCCCGTTGGAAGCATTTTTATGGATAGGGCCCCATGTGGTCCACGGGCCGCAAATGACATACCTGCCATAGTGCATTTGCTATATTTTGATAGCTGAACTTTTTATTTAATAACAAAATAATTGAGATGTTCCCGAAACTGAATAACTGGAGCCACTGTTTTTGTCACGAGAGCCCAGCTTCAGTCTAGCTCCACACTTTTACTTTCTCTCTATCTTACAGGTAGAGAAAGTATTGTGATCGTCAAAAAAATCGAACTCGAGATTTTGATGAATTTTGACGTTTCATGACTTCCTGAATCCGAAAAAGTGGTTTTTGAATGTCTGTCTGTCTGTCTGTCTGTCTGTCTGTCTGTCTGTACCTCCAACTAGAGCCTAAACTATTTTACCGATTGAGCTGAAACTTGATATCTAGGGTTTTCATAGGGTTGCCCCGAGGGGTTTTTGGAATTGGATATCTACCCCTAAAATTAAGGGTAGTTTACTGAAGGGAAAAAAGAGAAAAAGTCGATTTTCTCAAAATCGGCTCTAACGATTTTGATTAAATTTCATTTATGAACATTAATAAATATTCCAAACAAAATGGCTACTCTCAATATTTCGGCAAAATGGCTTTAAGGGCTCCGGTCTGATGCGTAAATTAACATTTTTTATAATAGCTCCGAAACTATTTGAGATATGAAATTACTTAGCATTACAAATATGTATATATATTTATAATACAAATATTTTATTCGAAACATATTTTTATAAAATCAATAATTTTCAATCTATACGCAATTATATATATATTTTTAGCTTTTTGGACATTAAAGCTTAAGTATTGCGATCGTAAAAAAAACTAACCTGAAATGTTGATGGATTTCGACGTCTCATGACCCCCCGAACCCTAAAAAATAGTCTTTGCAATGCCGTCTGTCTGTGTGTCTATTAAAACTTAAAATTAAGGGTAGTTTACTGAAGGGCAAAAAGAGAAAAAGTCGATTTTCTCAAAATCGGCTCTAACGATTTTGATTAAATTTCATTTATGAACATTAATAAATATTCCAAACAAAATGGCTACTCTCAATATTTCGGCAAAATGGCTTTAAGGGCTCCGGTCTGATGCGTAAATTAACATTTTTTATAATAGCTCCGAAACTATTTGAGATATGAAATTACTTAGCATTACAAATATGTATATATATTTATAATACAAATATTTTATTCGAAACATATTTTTATAAAATCAATAATTTTCAATCTATACGCAATTATATATATATTTTTAACTTTTTGGACATTAAAGCTTAAGTATTGCGATCGTAAAAAAAACTAACCTGAAATGTTGATGGATGTCGACGTCTCATGACCCCCCGAACCCTAAAAAATAGTCTTTGCAATGCCGTCTGTCTGTGTGTCTATTAAAACTTAAAATTAAGGGTAGTTTACTGAAGGGCAAAAAGAGAAAAAGTCGATTTTCTCAAAATCGGCTCTAACGATTTTGATTAAATTTCATTTATAAACATTAATAAATATTCCAAACAAAATGGCTACCCTCAATATTTCGGCAAAATGGCTTTAAGGGCTCCGGTCTGATGCGTCAATTAACATTTTTTATAATAGCTCCGAAACTATTTGAGATATGAAATTACTTAGCATTACAAATATGTATATATATTTATAATACAGATATTTTATCCGAAACATATTTTTATAAAATCAATAACTTTCAATCTATACGCAATTATATGAATTTTTTTAACTTTTTGGACATTAAAGTTTAAGTATTGCGACCGTAAAAAAAAACTAACCTGAAATGTTGATGGATGTCGACGTCTCATGACCCCCCGAACCCTAAAAAATAGTCTTTGCAATGCCGTCTGTCTGTGTGTCTATAAAAACTTAAAATTAAGGGTAGTTTACTGAAGGGCGAAAAGAGAAAAATTTGGTTTTCTCAAAATCTGCTCAAACGATTTTGATTAAAATTCGTATCTAGGCGTTGATTAAGATTATAAATAAACTGGCTATTTTCATTTTCCTATGAAAATGATTTTTAGGGTACTTTACAGAAGCGTTAATTTCCGTATCTCCACAACTATTTGAGAAACTAAACAACTTATCATTGCAAAATTGTAGGACTATTAGAAATAAAAAACTTTTATTTGACATATATTTTTATAAAAGCAACAGTTTCTGAGATATTTGCAAATATATTAATACAATTTTGTGAGCTTTAGTTGTAAACATATACTACTTAAGTCTTAACGCAATAATTCTCCAATGCCATAGAGTAATTAAATATAAGTATCTAAAAAAGTATGTTATTTTTCCTTAAAGCTCTTAGGAGAAATGTTTGCATAGCAATGATCTATCTCCATTTTAGACTCAATAGTCAATATTTACATTTTTTATTGGTCAAAATGTATAAATGAATAATTAAATATCAATGCGATGACTTGAAGATCTGCAACACCTTATAAAATGTTAAAATTTTAACCAGAAATCGAAATTTTAATACGAAGTGTTGACCCTTGTGGAAGACATTAAACTGTTTGAAATGCTCTTAGGTGGACAAAGATGCGCCTCTTTTCTCATTGATTCTATATCATTGTATATTATTTTATGCGTGTTCTTATGTGGAGTGGTGATGATACAATGTACATTATTCCGTTCAGAAATCTTACGAGTTTATAGAAAGAGAGAGAAAGTCTGTGCGGTGTGCCGTACCATTTATTTTTTATTGTTACAAATATTTATTCTTAGTTTGGTCCGGAATGTTCCGTAAAATTTTAGTCCGTTACGTTTTTTATAGGCCACATATAATAATAGTCTTAATTAAAACCGTAGATAAACTTTGAAGGAATCAAACCCACTTTCACAAGTTACAAATGCATTGAACGTATATGTTGTACGTTTGTTATAGAATGTTTCTTAAAAAATTAAATTTGCTCAGCCATTGATGTTTCAAATAATATGCTAAGCTAACATATATTAAAAGTATTTTAGATACAAAACTAATTTAATTTTCTTATTAGATAATACATAAAGTGAGAACCCTTTTAATAATTTTGTGATCGAATATTTTGTGCGGAAGTCATAATGATTTATTTTACGACTAACTTTAAGAACCAAAGGCTGAGAAAAATTAATTAATGGCAGACTTATTCTAAAATGTGATCCAAAAGAGAGAAGGGGGAAGTTTTATTTTATATCGAATGCGGAATGGTGACATGACGTCATTTCTGTTGCGTTTTATCTTTACCAGCCAAATATAACCTCTCTGACACTGAATGGCATCTTGCCTTGCCGGAGGGAGGCCTCAACAGGTTACCTTCCACGCCGGATATGGTCATCCTTCTGCACACATGTTCTCCCTCGGCATTTGCTACTTCACGAACTAAGGACCTTACGGATCGGGGCTCTGTCAAATACACCGATATGGTACCAAATACATATAAAAAACAACAATATTCAAATACTCAACAATGTGTTAGAACGTTATTTCATTAACTGTTAGTTTGGCTGTAGGATCAGTTCAAACGCTATTATTTCTATACAATGATTTTCGTACGAATGACGTTCTGGAAGTCTCTTCCTCCCAGAATATTAAAACAACCCTATGCATTTAGATTCAGGTTGGCAAAAAAGCCTTTTAGATGGAACTTTCTACCAAAATGTTAAGACTTTTCAATTTTCTTTAAGATCTTCTTATAACAATATTATTTCAGTACTCTAGGGGTCGATATATTAAGGGAACGCGCGACCCACCTGGGTGGCGTAGTTAGCTAATACGCTTGTTTTGTGTTGAACTAAACTGCCAAGGACGGGGATATTGAGGTTCGAATATAGCTTGGGTGAACTAGGGTGGTTTTCCCTAAATTGTTTTCCACTTTCCCTCCACGCAAATGCGGGTTCACTTCCTCTATATTCAACCTTCCCTATTCTTAACCCACTAGCGTAATTAGGACAAATGTATAACCCAAAACGGGTAGTAAGACGCGGTGCTAAGTATTAGTATTCGTCAGTCCTGAAGCTTCAAAACCCCTTTAAAAAAATGCTCAATTATCTTAACATTTTCCATTGTGGGTTTACTAAAATATGACTATTTGTTTGAATAAGACTAGATCTGCATATTATGTGTCTAAGAAAAAAACAAACCTTTTTTGATTAAAATAAATAAAATTTAGCTTAAATAGATAAGTTTATTTTATTTTATCACACATATATACTCCACAGTTCTTGAATATTTGTTATGGGCATCACAGAATTTGACTATTAACTTTTCCTTCATTTTGGGCCCCTATGCTCAAGACTGATATACAAGAAATTATTATGAAATTACTACGTGAGAAAAACTAAACTAAACGTATTTCCTAAAGCAATATTTTATTTTATTTGAGCTAAAAGTGTTTTCTTATAAAAACGTCAAAAGCATAAAACTTAGTCCGTGTTCCTTTCCACCCTAAAGTAAGCTTCAGCAATAACGCAGTAGGAAGGACAATTTTAAAAATACAATTGGTTGGGATCAATATTTATAATACTTTATTAGATTACTAAAGTTAAATCATCTATGGAATGTGATATCTTCAGATCACATGATTTGTCGTATGAATATATAAAACTAGCATCAGCAGCGTTTGTAACTGTCCGAATACTGTTTTAACTTAATTTTGTTTCCATTAGGATTTTTAAGTCTGTTCTTGAAATAGCCTTCAAGTAAGTATTTTATTCGTAGCCCAGTAGTGGAAAGGCCAGCCAGTACTAATGTTTCGTTGCCCAGGGGACGTCCGAATGTAATATAATGCGATTTAAACTGATTTAGGAGCCGCGTGGTGGTTAGGCTGGGTAGCATAGTTGCCATATAGCGGGAGTTTGCCCGTTACTACTATGCAAGCGTACTCAGTGACAAGAAATATGGCTACGTGCATCGGTTGCTATGATAACTACCCTTCACGGATTGGTCGAGCATGAGACGAGCCTCCAATCCCCCTTCTGGCTGTGCTGATCTCAATCCCAAAGCAGTTTAAAACGCAGTATTATCGTACATCCTTTCCATGGAGGCTCTTTCCATGTCCCGATGAGATGATGTGATTGTGATAGTGAGTATAAGGGTGTGGAACCAGTAGAAACTCAAACCTAACTTAAGCCTAGTTAGCAAAATTCTGGTGACCATTGGGGTAATTTCCCTTTTGGGAAGAATACCCACAGTACCAGTTGGGAATCTAATCCTGGACCCCTAGACTCGTAGACAGGTGCACTGAACACTACACCACTGGGCCGGTAGCCTTCAAGTAATAAGTGAACATAGAATTACCTAATTCACGAATGCAGAATCGTAGGCTATTTACTCCTATATCATCACTGCCTGAGAGAGAGCCCTGGATTCACGCACACAATGTTGAGGTGCCCAACCTCGGGCTAACCCCAAGGGGAGCCCCAAGCTAAAAGAAGTATTTGTTTACTTTTGTAATAAAAATAACATTCTAAGTGTAGGACTATGGAGTAAAAAAATAATGCATCGGAAAAAACTAAGAGAGTGAAACACAAGCCATGCGAACATGCCCTCTTTTTGAGGCATAAAATATAGGAGCGGGCAGATTATTTTCAAATCATATCCATTGTTTCCTCTCACATTCTCTCTACCCTAGAAACCATGGCAAGAAATAAGTTTGCAGCATGTTCTCTTTTTTCTCTCTCACAAATATGGTAGTCATGCTGATGCAGATATCTGAACTGATGTTTGGGGGTAAGTGGAGAGGGGGAATACAGATTTTGTCACGTACATCTCGCGACTAACTGCGTATATACCGTTCGCGATTGTTTCTTTGCACAGCGTCTAGGTATCCTTCAAGAATATACACGTATTTTCAATGATGAGTGAGGTTGAGTTAAGAAGACATTTATCTGCATTTGCGTGGAGGAAGAGTGGAAAACCATTTAAGAAAAACCTCCATCATTACACCCGACTGGGAATTCTAATCGTGACTTCTCATGATAAAAAAAAGAAGACGAACTTGACGTTTACTCCGCGTGTGTGTCATACGTTGTTGTGGCTCTAGATGTAGAATGTAAATCTTGTGATCTTCAATCATACGTTGTTGTGGCTCTAGAGTAGAATGTAAATCTTGTGATCTTCAATCATACGTTGTTGTGGCTCTAGTGTAGAATGTAAATCTTGTGATCTTCAAATGCTCTATTTTTTTAATTGATATTATAAACAGTGTACCGTAACATGTGGAACCCACTTCAGTGGCCGACAGGAGAGACAAATGCAATGATAAAATAGTTCATACACATGTGTCCCATTTGACCTTGTTTCCTAGTTACTCGATATCTCTCGACCTGTTCACTAGGTATGAACTATGGGCTATTTTTGGTTATTCCAAACACCTGGTATTTTTGAAATAGTGGGGCCCCCTATGATACGACGACTGCAGACCAAATGTGGCCATTTTGAAAACTTCCTACAACGTACATCAGTTTTACATTACTGGAGTACAAATATGACTAACTTGGAAACAAGGTCAAATGGAACATGTTTATTTGAACTATTTTGATTGTGTTTGTCTCTCCTGTCTATAATTAAAGTTATGGCACATCCTGTATATATAAGTATAATCCAATTTTATTAGATCCAATTCAGTGGCTGCATGAACTAGGGCGTCACTCTTGCAATAGACTGGCCTGCCGATAACAGGGAGATCGGGGCTCAAATCCCAGTAGGGTGTACCGAGAGTGGTTTTTCCTAAATTACTTTTCAACTACCTCCACACAAATATTAGTACACTTCCTTTAAATTTAACCTTACTCACAACTAACACATTAGCATAATTAGTACATATGCATATAGCCCGAATGGGTAGTGAGACGTGGTACTTGAAAAAAATTAATAAGAAAGGCCTTTTCTGACAGATAGAAATGCTACAGAACCTTACTTTCACGTATTCATACGTCAAATAATGTGATGTGCAGCTATCACTTTTATAGAAATTATCAATGCTGAAAAAATACTAATATTATGGTAAAATGCAATCAAACTAGGCCACAAAAATTATGTATTTTCTAAAAGGCCCTTCCTATGAAAATTGGACTGCAAGTGTAATTAATTGTGTATCTTCTTTAATATTTGAGCTGATATTGTCGATTATTTGGTCCAAACATTTAACTAAACTATATAATGAGGCAGTACACATACTTGAACACGGTTGAGGGTAAACATGAGCTCAGTGTAGCTCACCTAACATTAAAACGAACACACATATGCATATCGACAGAGTGAAAATATCATAACACTAGTTTTATGTATTCCCCACCCCCACCATGCTGTCCACCAATATTAAAGTAATTTCCACCCCTCCCTTATATGGTTTAGAGCTAAGTATTATAATATGTAGAATACCACTAACACTTTTTGATAAATAATGGTGCCAAATTTATTCACGATTACAAAATAATTAAATAAAGTTTCGATAAAATTTTTTAAAATAGCTATTTTGCACGTTTTTTTTTTTTTGCAAGTTAAACTTTTAACTTACTGGTATTTAACTGGAAGGTAACAATTTCTTATCAATTCAATTCTCAATATTAAATAAACGCACTCACGCCCCCTTTAAGTTTTCCATGGGTGAGCACCACACACGATATTTAACTGTAAGTAGTCCAGTTTGAGCAGAGTAATCGCCCACTGGACAAGTACAAGAGGCCCCTTCCTACACTACAGCCAGCCAGGGCCCCCAAGACACTTCCCTCTTAGGAAACTTGCTTAGGTCTGGCTGATACTGCTTGTTTGTTCTACGGATCACTGCGCTTGCTGGGTCATTCTCTTGCAGAACCTCGCTCGAGCATGGTGGGTCACTGCGCGTGCTGGGTCATTCTCTTGCAGAACCTTGCTCGATCATGGTGGATCACTGCGCTTAATGGGTCATTCTCTTGCAGAGCCTCGCTCGATCATGGTGATCACTGCGCTTGCTCGGCCATTCTCTTGCAGAACCTCACTTGATCATCGGTCATTCTTTTGCAGAACCTCGCTTGATCATGGGTCATTCTCTTGCAGAACCTCGCTCGATCATGGTGGATCACTGCGATTGCTGGGTCATTCTCTTGCAGAACCTTGCTCGATCATGGTGGATCACTGCGATTGCTCGGTCATTCTCTTGCAGAACCTCACTTGATCATGGGTCATTCTTTTGCAGAACCTCGCTTGATCATGTGTCATTCTTTTGCAGAACCTCGCTTGATCATGTGTCATTCTTTTGCAGAACCTCGCTTGATCATGTGTCATTCTTTTGCAGAACCTCGCTTGATCATGGGTCATTCTCTTGCAGAACCTCGCTTGATCATGGGTCATTCTCTTGCAGAACCTCGCTTGATCATGGGTCATTCTCTTGCAGAACCTCGCTTGATCATGGGTCATTCTCTTGCAGAACCTAGCTTGATCATGGGTCATTCTCTTGCAGAACCTAGCTTGATCATGGGTCATTCTCTTGCAGAACCTAGCTTGATCATGGGTCATTCTCTTGCAGAACCTCGCTCAATCATGGGTCATTCTCTTGCAGAACCTCGCTCGAGCATGGTGGGTCACTGCGCGTGCTGGGTCATTCTCTTGCAGAACCTTGCTCGATCATGGTGGATCACTGCGCTTAATGGGTCATTCTCTTGCAGAACCTAGCTTGATCATGGGTCATTCTCTTGCAGAACCTAGCTTGATCATGGTGGATCACTGCGCTTGCTGGGTCATTCTCTTGCAGAACCTCGCTTGATCATGGTAGCTCTCCACATGCTTTGCTTGTTGGTTCATTCTCGTTCATTCATCATTAATACGCTTGCCTGCTCAAATGGGGATAATTGATTATATTTTTCAGAAGTTCACTCTTTATTTGCTCGGTGGTGCGCTTTCATTGATCAGAAGGTAATTCACCTGCTCAATTGGTGGCTAATTAATAAAATTATTTCGATAGTTCACTTGCTTTGACGAGAGTCATTTAATTTCTTACGTGTCTTGCTCAGCCTATCTTTGATTTGCTTGATGGTGCAATTACTTCTTTTTCTCATTTCCACCCTTTCCTTGCTTGACGTCTCATTTGCTCAAATATTCATTTGCTAGCTTTACCCAGCGTCTCACTTTCAAGGGCAATGGTTATTAATCTCACTTCATTGTTCAGTGGCTCACGTGACTCAATGGCTCAAAGTCTCACTTTCTTTCTTTGCTCAACGTGTTACTTTATTCCTCTAATAATTAACGTCTCACTTCTTTGCTAAATTGTTCATTCCTGGCTTGTTTTGTGCTTATTATCCTTGGCTATTTACTTATATTGATACATTTACCTCTTTATTTCTTGAAGTGCTGTTCATATAATCAAGTTCTCCAAACTTTACTATGAATAAAATTTAATTGCCTTGATTGAACGTTATATTTATATTATAACCTAACAATGTACAATCTAATTTAATAGGATAGTTTGTTAATTGTCTTGATTGAACGTTTTATTTATATTATAACCCAACAATGTACAATATAATATAATAGGATCGTTCGGATCTTTGAAACTAATCTGGGAAAACCAAACCCAAATTTTCGTAGGAAGAGCACTTTATGACTGCTAGAAAGGCTACCAGACCTACTTTCTCGTATTCATACATGTGATTTAAAAAAAAACTTAATTTATTTATATCTTATATAATTTATTTGTTTTTTACCTGTTCAGGTTATAGGCCTAAACATATGATAATTACTCTAATGGAGTAGGAATTAGAAAGGAAGCATTTTAGAGGTAATCTACCTGCATTTGAGTGGAAGAGAGTGGAAAACCATTTAGGAAAAACCAGCCTCGGTAGACCCAACCGGCATTCGAACTCTGATATCCCCGTAATTTTTATGTTGAATGCTAATACACACTCAATCTCAAAACTAAAGGCAGGACTGGAATACCTATGGTAGGCGAGAAGATTTTCTTGGTAGACTGTATTCCTGTTGCCCAAAGTATTTTTGACCCAAGTCAAATGTTAATATATATATGCTTTAGATTTCTTCTAAACTTATTACAGTAAAACCTCGTTAGTCCAAAATAGTTGGGAGTGAAGCTGGTTCGTGTTAGCAAAAACTCGGATCAAGCGTGAGAGTATATTTACTCATTTTAAATAGTTACAGTTGAACGAGTTCTATAAAATTTCTAATCATATGACTGAAGTATAACAGGTGATATGCACTTTAGTTTTGCATTTAAAATTTATCTTTTTACAGAACCTACTAAAACTATTTTTTTTTCACAGGAAAACATGTTGACTAGAACATGGAAAAATAAAAAAAATTACCATCTATGTTTCTTTTAATTATTCTCCTTTTATTATGAGTTCGTTAACAATAAAATATACTTAGTTTTAGCTTAGTTTTTCCCCCTTCGTCTACGAGAAAACTTGTTCATATTATCCGAAATTTTGGACCACCGGGGTTTTGTCTAACGGTTAATCTAAATTATACCTTGAGACCTCAAAAGCATAAATACTTTAGTTTTTGTTTTAAGTATTGACAACGTTAAAATTTGAGCTCGCAACAAATTACCATTTCATTTCTAAACTACCAAAGCACAGAGACTTTAACGCACGGTGGGTTGAGCAACTTTCTATATCAGAATCTTTGGACGTATGATAATTTTCATCTGGAACAATTCCAACAAACTCATTTTACCTTGAAAGGTCACTCGAAACATGCTCGAAGCATTTCTATCTTGGAAACGACTCACGTAGTAGAAATTTACCAATGTTCTGTCCTCGAAACATAGAATCCTTCCTACTTTCTGATAAGTTTTGTCTGTTAAAAATCTTGAAACGCTTACTACAACTTTCAAAATAACATTTTATATATCATCTTATAATAAAAAAATATACAGTATGCCAGGGGCTCCAGAACAGGAGGTTTCGGGGGGCAGGGGGCATTAGCCCCCCCCCCCTGCTCTGTTTCTAAAGTGGTGGGTCTGGTAATATCTTCTGCCCCTCCAATATTTTCCAAGAATATTCATAACACTTTTAGTATAAGCTGTCACCATCAGTTTGACAATTTAAAGTCATGAAGACGTATGATATTTATAATTCATGTTACAAAATGGTAGTCGGTAGTCAGAAGTGTACCTCGACTTTCCCTTGCATTCCCTAAGAATGTTTTGAAATAGGGTACTTTACAAATATTTACATTGTAATCTTCCAGCCAGTTAATGTTGAGACAATATCTAAGTGCTAAGAAAATGCAGGCTTAGAAGAGAAGTATTGCCTTTTTTGTGTGTTCTAACTACTGAATCCAATAAAATATGATAAAAATTAGCGACGCTAGGTGGTTGACTTTCCTAGAATTTACTGGACTTTTCCTTTCCTATTCAGTTATTTTTAATTGATAAAGGATATGAGGATGAATATTATTTTATATATTTGCCTCAAATATACGAATTAAAATGACTCACTTTTAATTCAAACATGTTTATTCCATTTAAAATTTATATAGACAAGATTGTTAAAATAGTGTGCTTTTTAAATGTTTAATTGGCTGTTAATTTTAATTTATAAAAAGTGTCAAAGTTAATATAAATGTTTCCCCCAATAAAATTGTAGAGATACCGTATTAAAAATGTGCTTCCTGGGTTGATAGCAAATTTATCAAGATAATATGATAAATTATTTTAAAAAAACTTAGTTTATACTATAGTGAAAATCTTTCCAAATGAATGTGTTAATTTAATATTGCCGAATATCTTACTTTATCTGAGACATCGCGCTTTTATAATAATGTCCCAAGTTTTAATAGAATTTTTCGGTAATGGCTCAGACAATTTTGTTTAAAATAGATATAGGAGAGTGATTGACTTAACACATAGCCATTTATATTGGTTTTTAGGTGTATAAATCGTTTGAGGTTATCTTAGTTATGAATTTGACTAGTTTTTGAAAATATGATTTTTTTTTAAAAAGAGGCTCTAATGTTTCAACAAAAATTAATGAAATATTGAACATAATTTCTAATTATCACTAACTTTAATAATATTAATAATAATGTTTTTAGCTTTCTTTTGATTTTGACAACTTTTTTGACTATCTTCTTTATAGTGCTGTATTTATTTTATGTTCCATTGCCAGAATTTAATATAAGCAACCTGAAGGAGCTAATTATAAAAACCAAATAAAGAAAATGTATTTTAAGAATATAATTACAAATTTACCCGGAGAAAAAAATTAGGTATTGAAAAAAATACTCCCTGTGCTTCCTAGTTGGATTCGAACTCTGACTTGCTGATTCAGAGACAAGCTAGCTTACACCTAAATTTGGCTATTTTCTAATTATTTAAGAACTCTATTATATATATTAAGTACATTTTATTTTATGAAATTTAAAAAAAATAACTCCTGGACACGGGAATCAAATCTGGGACTTTAAGCCAAGTAGCCAAAGTCAATACCGTATCACATCATCGTAACGAAGCATGGGATGAATACTAGACAGCAATGATGCTCTAAACTAAAGGTCCCCGTTTTGAGTTCTGTGTCAATGTTCAAAAATACTAATATGATATTGAAGCGGCTATATTATATTCGTAGCCTATAGATCAGTTAGATTTCCCAAGCTTCCCTATTTATATACAGTTAATTGTACAAGCGTTAGCTTTCTCCATGTGAATCTAAATTTGAACGCAATCTTAACAGTTATAAATGTGCCTAGGTACTGGTTTCATTAGAATCCTCTATATACTATGACACGTGAATACAGGGTTACCAAACCTTTGCTTTTCACCGAACATTTCCTCCTTTTCAGACATAAAATATAAACCTAGGTGGATTTTTTCAAATGCTATATTGTCAGGGTTTTTTTTACCAAAGATGTTTACAAGATTAGAAAAATCAAATCTAGGAATATAATATTTTAAATTATGATTTCTTAGTTATTACTACCCGTCCGGGCTATACGCACTTACGCTAATGTGTAATGGTAGGGTGATTGTGAGATGAAACGGAGGACCTACAGTTTAACTTGAAATCCGAACCACGGTGGAGACCTGGAATTCCACACATTCACAAGTTGTGATTAATACACATCTTGTCAGAGGTGAAGGAAGGGTTTGGCAATTATAAATCTGAGCCAGGACCTAGGATCGAACCCCGAAACCTCAGCACAGAAGTCTTGACACCTTAACTAATTTAACCTGGTGGTCTAGGGGTAAGCTAAAAGGAGTCATCGTTTGAAGGCAGTGATAGAAGTTACATTTAACTGGTTTCACGAGACTTTTTCATAGGTAGCGCTAAAAACACTCCTTTCATTCGTAGTAAAGTTTCTCTTCTTCGCACACATTTTATTATATATTGTCAGTTATTTTGGTCTAAGGCCGGTTTTGCGATGAGAGTATAATGTATTAGTTCGTGGTTCATGCCCCACGGAGGGCAACACTTTTGTAATGTTATTCTTCTCGTGCCTACTTACACGTTGGTTGTCATAGTTGTTTAGTTCGGTTCGCAGTTCATACCCAATGGAGGGCAACACTATTGTGAAACTATCCACGTTGTGGGTACCGGCCTATTTTTCTTTTTTACTATTCATGCGGGGATAATTCGTTCACGAAATTATTTATCAGTTTACAATTGAAATTACTAATGTAAATTTAATTAAGGGTTTATTCAGCGTTATTGCTCTACCGGACAGAGTGAATATGCGATCCTATAACAGACGCTCTGTTATTTCACTTCTTAGAGAACTAGGATGATTAAAATGAGATTATCTTTTTTTTTTTGTCCAGGCGAACGTATGTCATAAATACTCTGAGTTAGTGCTCCCATCTCCGCTTTTCAACATATGTTGAAAAAGAAGTTTTCTAAAATGTTCGAATAACGCGATGAGATCATCCCTAATCTTTCCACCCTTGTTCTACATGTTCTTGTTCTTGGGTGGCCAAGAGAGACAGAAGGATTTTGCACCGCGTGGATATTTAGTGTGAAATATAATGTAGAGTAAAATACATTTTGAATGTTATTACGTTGAACTATATCTGATTATCTCTATTAATTGGTCAAATGGGATGTATAAAATACAAACGTTATAATATATCTTTTTATATCACATAGGCCTATATAGTAACCCTGCCGTAATTGAATAATATAAATAATCATCATAAACTATCATTTCTGTGTATGCTCCCATCTCATTTCTCTGACAGCATAAACACGTTTTCTAGAATTTGTATCGTTGCGGTTTCAAGGTGAACTGCATTTTTGAACACATTATAACGCCATATTTGAACATTTTATCTCCTCTAGAGCTGTATTACACTGTCATACTTATTTTACGAAAAAACAAACATCAAATAAAAAGAGGTTTGTCTTTTCATAAAACATAATATATATTTCTTTGAATGCTTGTACATTAGACGTAAAAAAAAAACAGCGTCTACCATAAAAACTTGAAAATTGAATCTACGGAATTAAATTTAAAAAAAAATTACCAATGGAACGTTAAAATTTTAAAAACGTTCACCAAAGTTGCTCGGGAAAAAATTCAGACATGAAACACTATTTTAACCAAAATTTACAATTTAACTCCCTTTAGTGGTTAAGATTTCACCATTGTCTTTGATAAAACCTCAGCGCATGTTCTATAATGTTATAATATTTTAGAAACAAATTGTAAAATATTTTATTTAATAACAGATCTTTGGTGGCTTATCAAAGTTACATATTAATTTTACGTTAAAGAACACATACAGCTTCGTTTGTAAAAAGGGGCTATGATGACAAAAACACAAACAACGTTATTGATATCAAAGAACTCTTAACAAATAAAAATGAAATTGTAATACCACCTTAAAGAATGTGTCATGGTCAATGTGTGTATTATAAACATTATTTAACTTGCATCAAGCTAAAGTAACTAGGCATTATTACTAAGCTGACCTAAAAATACAGCATTGTATTGAATACGCCTATTAGATTTTGATGTTCGCCCTTCACACCTTGTTTACTCGTAGTTAATCTTAAGAGTATTTCGCATTTAACTATATTTTACACAGTGATAACACAAATGGATCTCCTGAGTCGTATAGCAAGTAAATAATATATATCGAAGTAGAAAGAACCAGTGTATATATAATTCCCTCTGTTTTAGAATGTTTATATTCGTCCCTAAAGTAAGCGTGATGATGCGACCGCGCCGCTATTCACCAAATGAACCCGGATGAGTTGTACACACATGACACCGCACGGTCGAATCTACATTACAATGAAATGTAGCGGTACACGCGTGCCCACGGCTAGGGGGCGACGGGAAGGCGGGGTGTATGGAGGGGGGGGGGCAGTATCGATTCAAAAAGGTCCGAGAAGGGCTTACTCACCAGATAATAATCGATGGGTTTCTCTCGCGCCTTATTGTAGGCCTTCTGTAGTTCCGTGGCCCTGAGGGCGTGCGCGATGTGCAGCGCGCTGGCATCGAACCTGCCATACTGGTAGTTGGTTTCCCCGTGGTGGTGGTGGTGTTGGTACACGTGGGACGATTGGATGTTGTTAGCGTTGTGGTAATGGCCGTTCAGATGAGGACGGATGTTGAGGGCCTCTGCGTCGAACGTACCCTTACCACTCCCTCGGATCTGTTCGTTGACGATGTTGGCGGACCTCGGCACGTTCAGGGCCGAACGGATGCCCACCGCCGATCCGTCCAGATGTCCGGGTCCTATCTTTGGGACGTGACTACTACAGTACACCTCTTTGTCCTCCTGCCTGTGCTGGTTGTTATAGTAAGTCTTGAGAGTGAGCTTGGTACCACAAACGGCGCACTTGAAACACCCGCTGTGGAAGAAGGTGAAGTCTTTGAGAGGACCCACCCTGTCCACCTGGTATACCGTCTGATTACACCTGAAGCAGGTGCTTTCGTAAAAGTTCATACGATACATTGTGAAGGCCAGGTTCAGAGGTCACAACGACACGACACTTAATAACATACACACACGCGCACTTGGAAGGATATCACTATAGTGGCTCTGCGGCGGCCATGTTGCTCTCACTCGCTGATTACACGTTTACTGGTAGAGCTAGGATCCTCACTGGCAAGCAGCTCACTCGCCCTGCTGCAAACTGGCCGTGCTGGTTTCCCCTCCTTCCCCTACCTCTTGCACTGATTGGTTACCTGTCAGCCCACCTGTGCTGTCGGCCCAATCTCTGCTGCTCGCCATGAATGAGGGACGACTGTTGCGGGCGATGATAGTGCGCTGGTAATGGTATGGTTCCACTTTGTTATTGATAATCAAACTTTGAAGTCAAAATAACATGTTTTTATACTATATCAAATAATATTTTGTTCTCGAATCCCAAAATTGATCAATTTTTCTGGAATAATCAAATTATATTTTAGTAAATAGTTCTTTATTTAGTAAATAAATCAATATTGTGACTACCTGAATAGGTGCATTGGAGTCACAATAATCTGGACACCGCTGACAAATAGGATGAGGTTTGAATCCTTAAAGGGTGAACTGGGGGTGATTTTCCTGTGCAATTGATTACTTTAGACTCGCTTAGGTTGCCGCGTTGTATTAGACTGCCAAAGACGGGGAGATTGGGGTTAGATTCCGGTCAGGCGCACTGAGGGGGGTTTTCCCTAAATAGTTTTCCACTCTTCAACGCAAATGCAGGTGCACTTCCTCTAAATTAAACCCTCCTAATTACTAAACCACTAGCATATTTAGTACATAGGCGTATAGCCTGGACGGGTAGTAAGACGTGGGGCTAATAAATAATAAATAATACTATTTTAGCGCTTACATTAATTTTTCCCGTTAGTGAAGATACATTTCATTTAAAAAACTAAGATCTGATTGGCCCGTCAACCCTTTCCTCTAGCTTTGTTTAGGATAGTAATTGCTTGCTGCAGAAAGTGAGTGACCCTCACCATAGCTCTCACAGTCTAAGGTGTCACGCTCGAAATATATTAAATTGACAGTGAGGTCAAGGTTCAAATCTTGGTTGGACGCACTTGGGCTGGTTTTACACTTGCGCTTTATCACTACTTTTTTCCATCTTCTCACTGTATAAATGCGGATGCATTTCCTCTAAACAACTTCCTTACCCTTAGATTAAGCCGTTAATATCCCTTTTGTTAAAATAATAACTAAAGGAAAAAAGACAGCGAGTAAATTTGGACAGATGAATAAAGTTCCTTCACTCTCCTACGTGTTTAAAAAAAAAAAGAGGCAACCCTGCTAGTAGAATGTGCCCCATCATATTGGTCTACAGAAAGGTTAGCACTTTAGAAGGACGGACCTGGCCATTTTGTTTCAAATACGCTAGGCCATGCATGTTTTTTTCGCAACACATCCATATTTCACGAATTTTAATCAACTTTTCTGACCAAGAATTCCCGAAAAAAAATCAACCCTTTAGAACCTTTTCATATAAAGTTACCAGTCCCCTTTACGTAGGATGGCGAGCAGTCTATTTGACTGGTGACGCCCGTTGTTGTTTTTTACACGTCTCAAAACTAATGAAAATATTCTTCCTGTTTTTAATTGGTGTTCATTGCAAACCCCTCATTCAATTGTATTTTATTATTGCTTCTTAGCCTTGGCTCATTTCACACTTTTATATCAATAATTTTAGACACATCCAAAGCAATCCACGCAAGACCTTGTAGATTTGGGGGCTGTAAAACTTCTAATAAATCAAAGAACCAGTACATGCAGTGCAAGAAGATTGTGTACAGCCCAAGTACAGGTAATGTGCATTATATACTTGCACCAAATTCTTTGACAGAAATGGTCATTTTGTATGTATTCTGGAACCACACAAAAAATTATTTGTACAAAGTTATAGATATATAATTATGTTGCACTAGGGGTTAGGCCTGTCACCAACAGGCACTATTTCAGATTCCACGTGAAGTCTTTCTCCTGTTTATATATTTGTCAATCCCATGTGTTCAGACGTAATTTGTTACACACACCACATACAACAAACTTACTAAATACACATTCTCATGCAAAACGAACTCAATTTATACGTTGCTTCCACCATGTTGGATCTGCCATCTTGAACTTTTCAAGTTTCGGATATTTATCATAAATATGTTGTTCACCATAGCGTATATACAGTGGCGGCTCGTGAGATTGAACACTGGGGATGCTGCTTGGGTTATACGGGAACGGGGGGTATTGGTAGGAGATTAATGGAGAGGCAGGAGGGTTCATTTGGAGGGATGTATAGCAATGTTTTCTCTAAACATTTAATAGCTTAACATTTACTAAAACTAATGTATTTTTAAGACTTATTAGCAAAAAGGTCATTCAACGAAATATAAAATGAAAATTAATCTTTCCAGGGGAGTGAAATGGCCATAGTTAAAAATCTCCTTTGTTTTGTTTATTCTTCAATCAATAACTTATAACGATACTGATTTTGTTTTGTACTTGTGGACCGTAGTAAACCTATTGTAACTGAAATACATTAATGATGACATAATTTAATTAGTTGTAAAAATGAACCAAATAAAATTGTTTTTATCTATATATTATAAGAATCAACAGATAAATCAAAATCTCATAAACGTATCAATGTGAAGTAAATAAACACAGAATTATACTAATTAAACGGGTAAAGTCAATTATTTGTTAGAATGAATATTATATTATAAATTAAATGCAAATGATAAAAATATGCTAATTTCAATATATAGGTTCCTAATATTTTAAATACACATCCACTTTTAAATGGAAAGCACATGATATGTGTTTATATTTTGATAAAATTGTTTTAACATCGAATTACTACTAGTTTCCCTTTGATGTATTAGTAAAAAAATTCCAATGGAACCTAATTGAGAAATATTAAATTGTTAATAAATCCAACACATTCTTGTTTTGGTATTCATTTCTGCATTAATAAGAAAAAACAGTAAACATACAAGAATACAGAATGAAATTAAAACAAAAATATTAGCCACACAATTCGGTTCCAAGCTAGAATGTGGCTGTCGAGGGGATCTGCAATGTTTGCATCTTGGCTCCAAGCCCTCGTTACTGCTTGGAAATTTCCCCTACTCTCCTTCTTCTGCTTTTACACTTCACCACCTTCCAAGGGGCTCAGAGGGAGCTGCAACACCAGACGCCTAACCAATAGCCTCATAAAAACCTTCCATTCAAAACAGCACAATTACTTTCCGTAAAAATTACAAAATCTGAAATATTTTGAAAATGATTATAATCTTCTGGGATTTGTCATAGTTGACTGTACTAAACTAAAACAAAATGTAGGTATATAGAATTATAGGGGGTGCTGCAGCTATGCAGCTCTTATGGATGAGCCGCCACTGCGTATACAGTATACCAAATTGTAGCTCTTTAGGGTATCGGGAAGTTTTATAAATAACCGATGAAAGACAAACACCACATGGATTTTATATAGTATTTACTGCCTGTTTTACCCGTTCTTCAAATGGATCAAAACTATATCAAATAAGGACGTTCAACATCCGGCGACCAACATTTTAAAATCTTGAACTAAATATGACAATCATAAGGCAATCATTGTAATTAATAAGTTAAATCTTTAAATAAAGTTTTTTTTCTATTTAGAGGATACCACTTCACCCCTTCCCGCACCTTTCATACATTTATTGGACCCCTAATGTTAAATTCCACACTTGACAATTTTTATTCTATATTGGGTGAATTTTTACCAATTCGCGAAATTAAAATTTTCTTCCATACTGAAAGATAGATTTTATAATAACTTTGGCGAGATTTCAAGCTACTCTACACCCCTCCCCTCAAACCTTTCTAGTTCCCAAATTCAAATTTTGAAATTTTAAGATTTATTTGGTTATCTGATATGTTACCTAGGTCTCCTTTTCCGTGCATGCAAAATTTCAATTTTCAACACACTGAAAATAGTTGTATTAATTTCGAGCTCTTACATTTCTTGGTTTTCGATTTTGAAATTCCATTTAATCAGACATCATACTGTAATCCGGTAAGGTATTTACTTTCATGCAAAATTTCAATTTTATTTCTCACCAAGTTTTTTATTAGTTTTAATAAATTGTAAGTCCCCCATTACTTATACCATTTTTGAAATGTCAAATATTCATTATTTTTTTTATTTTTGATCATTTGGGGTGGTTGTCTTAACTACTTGAAAATATTTAAATTTTCTAGTACACTTAGAAAGGTTTTTTCTATAAGATAAGCTCTCCTTTAATACAGATTTTGATTTTGAAATTTTAAACAAACATTCATAGATACTTTTTTTAGCTATATCATACTATATGCCATATTGAAAGATGGCGTTTTCTATGAGTTTTGAGATTCCGTCTTATTCCCCATTTTACCACAATTCCTCCCATTTTTAATTTCAAATTTTAAAAATGTTTAGCTTTTGGGATTTTTCTTTTACCATCCTACCAAATTTAAAATTTTTATCACACCGATAAGGAGTTGATAAATTGGGTTATGAAAATTTTCCAGCCTTGATTATTTTGTGTAACCCAATTTAAATTTTAAATGTTCAAACTCTTCTGGTTAATTGGGTTTTTCCTTTAAATTTAGTAAAAAAAATCAATTACCTACTATATCGAATTGAGTTTTATATTTTTTGGAATTTTAAAGGAATCTTCTTTTAAAATCTACAAATGTTCAAACCTTCATTGAAATTTGGGATATTTCTTATACCTGTCTGACAAATTTCAATCTTCTGTCAATCTGATAAGTAATTTATTCTTTTAATTTTGGAAATTTTGAAGCTTCCTCATTTTAAAAGTTCCCACCTATATGCTATTTGGAGTGCAAATTTCATTTTCTACCTATTCTAAAAGGTTTTTTCCACTTATATACCACCTCCTCGCCGCCCTCCCCACCATCTCTGGACTTACATTTTGAAATTTAAAATTTTCATAATTTAATGTTTGTTTGTATACTCTAATATTTCCTAAACCAACTTGCCAAATTTCAGTTTTACCCTACACAAAGAAATATTTGTTTGTATTATTTTTTTGAAAATTTGCCTCCCCCTCCTATATTTATACAATTCCCTAATATAAATTAATGTTTTTATTTAGTTATCTGGAGGGGTTCTTTTATCTGATTGGCAAATGTAAACTTTCTACCCCAACTAAAAGATTTTTTATGTCCCCCAGCCCCTTTGACCTTATTTCCCGGTCTCTCGTTTAAAATTGAGAGATTTTTCTGGTTATTTTAAGTAGTCCCTTAACATTCCTTCTGAATTTCAGTTTTTCACCACACTAAGAATTTATTTTTATTGACTTAATACATTTTAAACGATTCCGCTTCCTCCCCCCTAATATATCCAGCTACCACTTAGAAATTTCAAATTTGAAGACTTATTTGGTTATCTGGAGGTGTCCTTCTACCCGCCTATCAAATTGAAATTTTCTACCTCAACTGGAAAAAATGTAGTCGTTTTTATAGTTTGGATCCAACCAAGGCATATTTAAAATACAGCCAGCTTGATTGAGTGAAGAGTAATAAAAATAATAAGGCCAAGTAATTTCATTAAGTAACATATGTGTACGCTATTTTAGTAGCCTTATATTTTAAAACTGTTATTGTTATGCGGTAAAACTTCTTTCTTAGGCTAGGCTCACAATAAGTTGTTTTCTTAAAAAATGTTTGTGATTAATTTGTTATTAATTACTTTTGGAATTATATAAAAATTACATATCTCCTTTTAGCACTTGAATGATAAATAAATTTGGTTATTTCTGTGTGTGGACAAAATTTTATTTTTCCACCTCTCTCATTTCTGTCGAGTTGTTGGATTTTCATATTTTAAGAATAGCTTACATATGTCACAGTTTCAAAAAATTATTTGAACCTTCTGCTACTCCATGTGTTTATTCATCATAGTAACATAAACTTAAAAATTAAAATTAGTTGTTTATATCTATATCAGTAGTTGTATCCACAGTTAGCACTTGTGTCCAATTTTTATCTACTTAACGGAAACTATTGCAACACACGCAGCCATACAAGACTCTTAACTATATCTGCTACTGAATCATAACCTAAATTTAATGTTAATTTTTTTAGAATTTGTGGATCACAGTTTGAAACACGTACTGAGCTTCACTTTTTCTCACTTTCTCAAACCAGGGTAAGCATACCTAATTTGTGTTTTAGGATTTACGAAACTGACATAAATACATACTATCAGTTGATAACAGGACATTCTTACAAGATTTCCCCGACCCATCCTAGTATGGTGTATTTTTTTTAAAACAGTGAAAGCTACTTTGGCCTGTTTCATTTTACCAAGGGAAATTTACCAAGTGGGGTGTTTTCTCCTTTGGGGCCACGAGGGTAACAAGAGACCTCGTGACTTATATCGGAGGAACACTCGTGGTCAAACCAACGACCAGAGTTGACACGTGATAGGTTCGAATAGTCAAAGGGTAAAGAGGTGGAATAGTCACTACAACTCAATTTTCATCAGCAATATTCATTCTTTAAATCTCACCATTATCAAAGTGTTAGATAAATTAACACGAATCATTAATTTGGGAACTTAATTTAGTCCAAAACCATTATAATCATTGGTAGGGAACGTAAACCTACCTGGCCCTCGAACAAAATAGATCAAAATCTGGCATCGATTCGTAAATTAACGCACGAGAATCAGGGGTGGTCAGGTCGAATACTAAACTGGTCAGGATCTGAACCAAGGACGTCTGGGGCAGATATGGCACGTGACGTTAGACTTGTCTCTCTATAATAACGTGCCATCCATCCTATGATTGTGGAAACTCTTGATTAGTCGAGCTCGTCATTAACATCAGGGGGAAATCAAACATTGCAAGCTACAGTCCAATTTTCATTAGAACAATCTTTTCTGAAAGAAGGGTCTCTAGATATACTTTTACGTATTCGATTCATGTTATCTACAGCTGTCACTTTCGATAAATATTATCAATACCAATAAAATAACACTAATAATATATTAAAATGTTATCAATGTTAAGTTAAAAATGTTTGTATTTTCTAAAAGTTTCTTGTGAGCAAAACCCAAATAAGTAGGCCTATATAATTTCACTATCTTTTAGTGGACCTTCCTAAACAAATATCTTCACACTTATAGATCTAGGGTGTTAACACTTGCTGATAAATGTAAAGTATTTGACTTAAACTTTTTATTTCAACATGATATGACAAAACTTGTCAAACTTTGCCAAAATTCACAAGGTCTGGTGTTTGCCTATAGTAAAATAAATATTATTATTATTATTATTATTATTATTATTATTACGGCCAATAAATTGTGAATAAATTGTGGAATACTTTTATAACGTGGAGGAGCTCCTTAAGATTAATTATTAATACATTAAAAAATATTTTTAAAGGGCAGGGAACAAACAAAATTTGAGAATGTGGGGGGGATTGGGAACTTTTATTTGCTCGATTTTAGACAGTTTTATTCTTCATGATATCACGTTATAATTTTTTTTATCATTGATACAGATATAAAAATACAATTATTCAAATAATAACATAATTAATCATATATTATCATATATTAATCTTATATATACCTACAAATTTATATATAAAGGAAAGGTTGTGTCCTTCCTTCCACATTAATTGTTCGAACATTTCTAAACGTCCTAGAAATCTAAAATTTTGAAAGTAAGAAGAGGGATCCCCCCATACAACCAGAATTTTTTTTAAATGTCTCACCGGGAATTGGCGGGTCTTAGGAGTGCTATAAATAGAATAAACCTACTAGGGAAGGTATAAATTTGGTAGGCAGGTAAAGGTACCACTACAAATAATAAAATAAGTCTTAAAATATTAAATTTCAAATTTGGGCTGGTTGAAATGGGGTGATGGGTGTTAAAAATATCAAAACTAATAGAAAAAACTATTTACAAGGTTGGTATGAAACTTAACCTCTGCAGTAAGGTTAAGCGTACCACTCCAAATAATAATACAAAATTTATCGTTAGAAATTATATTCTGGTACTCTGGGAAAAGTGTGTATGTAGAGGGTAAAGGGTGGGGTTAGGGGAAGGATATAAACATAAAACTACACTTTTGGGTGAGATATACAATTTTTCCAGGAATGTAGAGATACTAATCCAAATACTCAAATAATTCTTAAATGCTTTAAGTATATGTAGGGGCTAGTGAATTGGGGGTTTTAAAATTTTCAAAACTTGAACTTTCTCATATTGTGTACGTATTAAAGCTTGGGGAGGAAAACAATAAATAAGTTATTTGTGAAACACACTTAAATTATTTATATTAGTAATGATATAAAATATTCTAATTTATCATGAACCCAATTTTTAATGTAATTTTCCAAATATTTCCATTTTTCTAAAGTTTGACGAAAGTAAACTACCATAAGATTAATTTATTTTAGAAAATTAACATACAATATTTATTATAGTGTAAAATATTCTCCAAATACAAATTTCGAAACAAATTGTTAAAGCTATTAAAAAAATCGATTTTCTTAAAATTTCGTCATCAGTAGACTACTATTAATTTTTAAGAGAAAAACAAATATAAAAAACTATTTATAATGTAAACAACTAAAGACACCTATTTTGAACAAAATCGCTAAAGCCATTTATTAAAATAGGCTAATTAAATAATTAAGTCATCAGTAAACTAGTCTTAAACGAATTTTCACACACACACACACAAAAACAGACGTCCATATCTTAGTGTGTCATGTCACACATTCCCTGGATTGGAAAATTGAAAAATCACTCCCTAGTATATTACCCCTTAAAGGATTACTACCCAAAATACAAGTATTCAGGATTATTTGTCAGGTAAACCCACTCTCTAAATATCAATTTTAAACAAAATCGTTAAACTCGTTTTCGAAAAATATAGAATTAAAAAAATAGCTCATCTGTAAGCTACCTACCTTTAATTTTAGAGCTAGGTTCAAAATAATAAAAACGTCCCTGTAACATCTAAATAGGCATCAGGTTTAAAATAAATCCATCAAACAATTTCAGATCTGTGGACAGGGACAAACAGACAAACTTGGGGGAGGGGGGGGGG